>VUQK01023531.1:73289-87091 GCA_015106715.1 Bujurquina vittata | reverse complement strand
CTCTCAAGTCCATCCTGTCCTCGGCTGGATCTCTCTGTGTCACTATGTTTCTATTTTTGTAGTTTCCACGGTAACCTCTCAAACTTTCATCTGTCCTCACTTTGTTACAAAGTAACCGCCGGCTGGAACTAGCTTGGCGATATCACGTGGTATGGCCAAACTCGCATGTGATTGGTCTGTGGGTTTCCTCGGACGCTTCGCCATTACGTAAGGACTGTAAAAGCTGCGCTGGTAAAACACAAAGTGCTCAACACGATTTTAAGTGATCATTTCTGTTTTGTATTGGGTTCGGGTCCGTATGAGACATCATTTCGGTCCGGATCCGGACCGAGGTCCGCCATTTGGGGATGCCTGCATTAGATGATGGATAATGAAGTCATTGTATGTGCAAGTGATCTCTGTGAGCCAAAGGCTAAGGCTTCAGAGTGCCTGAAGTGCTCAGTTTCAGGCAAACTTTTTCCCTAGTTTTTGGTCTGTATGTTGGCAGTGAGAGCAGATACCCATAATATGGTTATTTCAAGTACTCTGGCTGTGAACACGGCGGTACCAGTCAGAAGAAGCTCAGCCTAAAAAAAACAAAAAACGAGGGTGGCCTGCCTCTTTTCATCCACTCATCTCATACAGTGGATGAGGGCTGCACCAAGGGCAGCTTAAGTTGAATGTGACTCAAAGCTACTCTAGTAGAGTGCATGAATGCAATAACAGCTGTAAATGAGCATAAAAAGATTGTGGAACTGCAGTCATTTGCTCCCATTCAACTACAAGAGCACCGATTTATCTTCCAAAAGGACGTGCAAAGGGAAATTTGCTAGAAAATTTGCTAGAAAATTGGGAGCACAGTTTTTGCCTAAAACGTCAGTGCAGCCATACAGGGCCTTACCCAAACCTAACACAGCCTCGGGAGTGCATATAAGTAGGTGCACTGAGCTTTCCACATATTTTCACCCCTATGAAGTGCTTTATCTGGTGGCAACGCTATCTACAGGTTTCCGCTTCTAGTTCGAGCACTGTTGGAGACTAACGATCATATGTGACGATCTCCTCTCCATCCTCATCCTCAGTGGCTTTGTTGCTGATCAGTACGAAGTCCCTCTGATGGCAGCTGGCACAGCCGAGGTAGTTCATCAAGTAAGAGCCGTTCTCCAGACAAGTGTTACCCTGAGCAGGGGATAAAGCATAGCAAACATATTTGGACTCTAGCGTTTTATCAGAGCAATCACTTTTATTTTGGCTCGTTTACCAACACGGAAGACAGATAAGCTTAATTTATAGCTAAGTGTGTCGTTAGCTGTCCAATTTACTTAAGTTTGCTCGCTCAGCAGCATCAGCTTACCCGATCCGGGTACTCTTTCTGAACGCATCCGTTGCACATTTTAACAAAATACAATTTTAAGTAATTAAAATAATAATAAAGAACGGGGAAAAAAGTCACACAGCTAACAAATTTGTAGCAAAACTCCCTCTTCCGCACGGAAGGGCGGTTTCCGTAAGCTCAATTAGAGCTGTAAAACATCCTCAACACCGGACAGCTCTGCAAACTCTTCTATACGCTCCAGCGTGTCTTTAGCAGATCCACGAAAACTCATTTCCTCTCACAAACTTCCGGTCTCATAGTCAGTGCGCGATTGGCGTACGTCAACTTGACGTGATTTACGCAGACAAACATGGCGGCGTAAGACAAGCGGGGACTTGTTCCCATGTGAAATTTATGCGGTAAATATTATCTGTACCTGCTGTTTTGTTGCTAGAATCCAAAGATCCGTCACTTTGATATCATCAACTTCACCCAGCGGCTTTGGGACATCGTGATGCTGGCAGCGTTTATGGGCAACGGATAAATCAGCTTCAAACGAGTGGGTAGTTCTGACAAGGGAGACCACGTTGAGCAGATTTTTGTCATTTATGAGCTGTGTGATTGCAGTTTTAATTGCTCTGACTTCTTTTTCACTAATCAGGTGTAACATAGCGGTAAAATCCTGCCATCAGTGAAGATATGTTGAGACACGGAATAGTTTTTGATTGTATTTTACATTTTGTAGGTCCATCTGTTCAGAAATGGCAAGCGTTCAAACTCCACACGAGAAGGTGGCAAAAACTCCTGTGAACCCGAACACCCCCCAGATCTCACAGAAGCCTAAAAGCATCTACTGCATTTTGTGTCGCAGATATTATATGAAGCATGTAAGTGACCCTTATTTCATCGAGGCATCTAAATTCGCAATGAGCTGAATAGCAATAGTAATATTTAACTTGGAGCTATTTATAAATAATTTATAATTTTGCTGTGTCTCTAACTACAGGAAGCACAGGAGCATATGCACAGCATGCTACATCACAGAGAGCTGGAGTCAGTGTTGGGCAAGTGAGTAATGTGACTTAATGCAAGAAATGCGTGTTTATGTCTCCCAAGGGGTGCAGGACAAGCATTTTTCACTCGACACACAATGTTGTGCAAGAGTCTTGAATCGCCTCTTTCTGGAGGTCATTCAAAGTTTTTCTTTGGACAGTGGCTGCCAAGAAGCCATTCTTAAAGAAGGGAAACAGGGAGAAAAGGCTGAGGGATGCCAAATTACACAAGCACTGGACTGAAAATCAAGTGGCAGCAGGTCTTTTGAAGAATACAAACTTGAAACTTGCTTCAAATTGTCATCAGTATGTACAGAGGAGGTTAGGAGAGAGGTACAACAGTGAGTGTGTTCAGCCATCTGTAACACAGTGGAGGCTCTGTCATGGTTTGTGGCTGCAGTGATGTTGAGGAACTTGTCAAAATTGATGTAATTATGAAAGTAGAAAAGGACCATCAGAGTTTGGAAAGCTTCTGATTGGCAACAGCTTCACTTTTTAAATTTTTTTTATTTATTTAATATGACAATGATCCCAAATGCACTGCCAGTACAGAAGAGACGTACCTGGATAAAAAAAACACACAATGGAGCACTATCAGTGACGGATGGGCCTCCCCAGAGCCCGAACCAAGAAAGCTGCCTAAGAGAGTTCAGGCTGTGTTGAAGAACAAAGATGGACTTTCAAGCCGTACAAACTATTTTTTCCCCTTATATACTATATATTCATGTCTGCACATTTCAATCGATCACTGCACCAATTTCCCATTTTGCTTCCAAAATATAAATAAAGGAGTGGCTCAGTACTTTTGTGCAGTACTGTACATTGGCTGCTATCTGGCTGGCAAATAAGATGACATTTGCTATGTCAATGACCACTGAACATTGAAAAATGCATAGTAACTACTGTACTGTGCTTTTCTGCTTCAATAGTTACATTACTATAATGTCACATAACCAACTGAATAAAAATGTTAAAATAATTAAATTTAAAAATGTTAAATGTGTGCATGCTGAGGGAGAATGATTAATTTTTTGAAATCTCTTTTATAAGGGAGAACTGACCAAGGTAGCAGCCATACAAACTCTCACAATTGAAACAAATACAACATAAAATGCCAAATCTACAACATGATATACAGTATACAAATACCCACAAAAAAAAGATGCAACAAAACACTCCTTTGCTGCATTCTTTATGATCCGCTTAAATGTTTCAGTTTAAGTTCTTTCTGCAAATGATTCCATGTCCAAGGTGCAATCAAACTCCATAAAAATGAAGAGGAGCCATGCAGTACATCACCAGATTCAATCAGAGGCAGAAAGGCTGCTTTCACAAGTTTTTCCTCAGAGTAAAAAAGAAAAACAAATTAATTTATTCTAAAGTAAAAAAACAATCTTTGCTTTGAGCTTCTTAACAAAATTAGCAGTGTGGACATTCAAGAGAAATTTGTCACCTGTCCATAAGCCCATAGGCAGAGAATGCTTTTCAATTTTGTTTCTGTCTTTCCACAGTATTAATATTGTGATGATGGTGAAAAGATGTTTCACAATTATGAGTCTAAAGCATGGTGAGACCTGAGGTAGTTTTAAAACAGCTTAGAATGATTCCCGGTACTTTTATGTTTTTACTGGGTCTTAAAGCTGGAATCAAATGCTGTTTCATATTTTAATTGCAACCATAATTCTGCAAAGATCTTAGATTCCTAAAAGCAAATTTGTAGAAATATATAGGTCTATATTCTTTAAAGTGAGATATGGAAAGCTATTATTTTTGTGCATTGTCATTTGTACTCATTATTTTTACTGGTATGTTGAAACAATAGATCTTTTATTTACTTTTTCAAATAACCTACTAGACATAGTGTGCACTCTAGTGATATCTGATAATATATTTTGTGCCCTTTCTTGAGCAGGGATTCCTTTCATGACTGCCAGGCATGCAAGGCTTCCTCCATGGGTTTAAATGAGTACGCTCAGCACATCTCGACAGCTCAACACAAAGCCAAGTTAAAGAGCTTGATGTCCAGAAATGTAAAGCCCCTCACTATCTTCAAGACTCTCAGTACAGAGACTATAACCTGGATCCTGACAAGAAACAAGACGCTGAAGAAGGAGGAGTAAGTTTTTCATAAAATTATTCCAAATTAAACTATTAATATTGGATCTCTGTTTATAATATGTTGTTGTTTGGACATGTTTGCCTTTTTTCCCCCCATTGTAGGAAGAAAGCAGTGAAAAAGAAAAAAAAGAAACGGAAGCAGGTAGCTGGTAAGAAGACGCATGCTCATAAGTTGCAGAGTGCCACTGTAATGAAGGCTGGGGCATCCAGTGTGGGACAATTCAGACAAGTGCAGCTGAATCAAAGGCAGGATGCTCAGAACCAAGGAAGCAATAATGCTGTCTTCCAAAATAAGGAGAACAAAGTGTTCAGTGAGCAAAGGCCTCCTCATGTCGCAGAATCAACTCTGCATTGTCAAAGCAGGAGACTGGCTCCTAGGTCTGGAGAGCCTGCAGGTCAAAGCTGGTATCACGAGAATGTTTCTTTCAACAATCAGTGCAGCACAGTCAAAGTTGAGAACTCCCAAGTGGACACATTTCACAAGACTCAAGTGGGTGGATCCTGGCACCAGATGACAAATTTTGCTGGTGGCCAGTACAGCTATCACAGCAGGAAGTATGATGGTGCAACATCCAAAGAGTTCACCAGTGATCACCTCCCTGAGAATGGAGCCATCATCTTTGGTCAAAACCAAGGTGAAGCTACAGAACAGGAAAGTTTACGCTGCTCAGCTCAGCCTGCACAGGCAAACAAGTCTGTCAGCGCAGCTCCTATACGAGACGTTGACGTCACTGCCATGCTCAGACAAATCAGAAGAGAGCTGGGTGTGAGGGAACCATGCAGAGCAGACCGTGAAGCCCGAAGACAGAAGAGTGTGGCCAGCGTCCAGGTGGCCGATCCCACCACCTCACAACAAAATGGAACTGATGTAGCACAGCCACCAGGGACCTCTGCTTCAGCTGAAACACCTCAGCACTCTGAGAAGAGCTCTGGAGGTGCAGATGGACTACCAAATAATGGAAATAACGCATCTCAAGTGGCCATCGACAGCTGGGCTTCTTCTAAAAGAAGCACTGAAAAGAAAACATCCTCTGAGCCCTACTTAAACAAACCCTATAAGGTCCGAATTGCTCACAAACCAGGTCAAACACAGGGGGAGAAGGAGACTGGATATAAATCTACAAACACATTGCTTAACTTATCGGGGGCCAAGAGTAACCAGAACTTGATTGCGATGTATGAGGAGGTGAAAAGGAAGAAGGCTCAAGGCATGCCAAGGTGACAACTTCACCACCTCACAAGGTGTTTCATTTTATTTCTTATTCACCAGTTTTTTGTTCTACCTGCTCACTTTTTCTCATTATTTCAACTTTCAGGTTTGGAATCAAGTTGTCGAATCGTTCAACTCGCCAAGAGAGCTCAGTTCAACCACAGGACCTGCCTCTGTCTGAAGGCTTCCACTGGGAGTCGTTTCCAGACTCTCTTTCGGGCCCAAACTTGAGTTTACCACCTCCATTCCAAGACAATACTGATCACCCAGAGACACAGTCAGATTCTCAGAGTCAGGAAGCTTTGGGGCAGCCTGCTGCAGCTCAGGAACATAGCAGCAGCAGCAGCAAGGCAGCAACAAGAATGCAGATGAAAGTGGAACCAAACTTTGAGGAATTGAATGCAGATTTAAGAGGCAGTACTAGTGCTGGCAAGAGGAAACACAGCTTGGTGACGGTGAGTAGTAATGCACGCTGTGACACATCGTGTCATGCATTCAGTTTGCTGATGCACTTCAGTGGTGGAATTTATGTCTTTGCAGGGTGACGGTCATTCTGACAGGGAGCCAAGTAGAAGAAAGAAGAAAACAAAGTCAAATAAAGGTAATTCTGATATATTTTGATGCTTCCTGATTACACTGTGTAGTTGCAAGTTGACTTGCTGTGTGGGAAATGTGATCTCACTGCACCTTGGCAGTCCACCTTTAGCACAACAGGGTTTGATCAGAAAGTGTTGCAAAGCCATCCATCAAAAAAAAATCTGTTTAGATGTGGCTGAGTTTTCCTTCAAGGTCGTCTCTTTATGGATGATTTGGTCAAATCTCATTCTGATAATTTCCCCTGTGCATCTGTGTTGCTGCTGGATGTTTTCCAGTGTGTCATATTGGAAGAGGACAGAAAACACCTGCTTTTTTGATGCATTGGGCAAAGAATGGCACACTGCCATGAATACTGCGGTTTTATGGAGTAAATATTCTACATTCTACACACATTCTATACACACCAGGATATTATGGTAGAACTCTACATTAACCATGAATGTCAGAAAAATAATGAACACTGCTGGTTGTGCACCTGACCAGATGCACCTTCTTCAGCTTTGAAATTGCTGTTTGGTCTCTTAGTCGTAGTTGGAGACCTGGCTGTCATCACCAGTGATGATCCTTGGATGGAACTTTTGCCTATCAAATATCAAGCTCCCAATCTGCAGCATCAAATTTCTGCTATAGTTTATCAACTATTCACTGAATCTGACAGTGCTGTGCTAATTTTCATTCTGAAATATGTTTTAGCAGAATAAGATATATGGGTATATATATTACATATGGGTATATATTCCTAAACTGTGTTAGTTTCTATTTTTTTTTTAAAAAAAAGAGAGAGAGAGAATCCACAGAACCAAGACCCAGGTTCTTCAGGACCACAATGGAGACAACTTAAGATAATGCATCTTTTTTTTGTTTGTTTGTTTTTTGAGTTGGCCAAACTCAAGTAAACTTCTAAATAATGTTTGCAAATTTCAACTCATTCTCACTTTATTTTTACACTTGCAGATCAGGACCAAATGGACCAGCTGTTGGCAGTGTCTTTGCGCGAGGAGGAGTTGAGCCAGTCGTTGCAGGATTTGGATAGGTCTCTGGTCCAGGCCCGCAATGCCCTGCAAGCTGCCTACGCGGAAGTCCAAAGACTTTTGCTACTGAGACAGCAGGTAATGTAGGACTGTCAAATATATGAATGTTTGTCCTCAGAGATCCATTCATAAGTTTGGGTTACACGATTCTTCTGCTGTTTTAAGTTCACTTCTGAGGTCAACGGTCTGAGAGCGAAGCGCATTGAGATCCTGCAGGGAATGCAAGGTACAGTAGATTTACACTGACAGTAAACAGTTGTACTCAGAATGGTTCAGTAGGCAACAAATGGCTTACTCTCTCGTCTTAGAAGGATACTCAGGAGCATCTAATGTAGGAGTGAAAGCCACCACCTCGCCATCAGAGGGAGCTGCCAGTGTTCTGTCACCTTCCCTTCCTTCTTCAAGTCTGCTACCTGCCTCCTTAACTCGACAATTACCTGCCCCAGCCCTAACATTATCCATCACCCCACCTCTTCCAGCTCCTCTTGCTCGGTCAACTCTAGCAATAAAGCAAGAAATGTGCCATTTGCCCACAGTTGGACAAGCCAGTCACTTTGCCACACCAGTGCCCAGTAACACCGATGCTGCTCAGGTCCCTTTGAATCAACCTGTATCCATGTTTCTCTCAAATCTGCTCCCCCCTCTCCAGCTCCCACAGTCATGCTCAGCTGCTCCCTCAACAGCTGCTGCTGCTGCTAATCAGTCCACCGCAGAGTCCTCCACATTTGCAAATACTCGTATATCTCTTGAGTCATTTGTCAGGCAGCAGGAGCAAGAAACAAGAGAAGGGTTACAGGACTGTGCAAAGACAGTGATGGTGGCTAAAGAATCAGAGCTGGCTGAACGCAATCCTGAGAAAGAGACAGAAAGGAATCTCAAAGACAAAGCCCCAACAGCAGACACATCTGTCGCTAAAAGGCAAACAAAGCAACCTGTGGCACATGATGCTGGGAACGAGAGTGACGATTCTGTCGAAATGATTTGTCACTCCAACATGGAGGTCATCGATATCGGAGAGTCAGACTGTGAGGACTCGTGTGAAAACGACGTAAATGTTCCAGCACAGCCACAAGAGGCTCCTCGCTCTGAGAGTGTGGAATTCAGCTCGACAAGCACGCAAACATCGCTTCAACAAATTGAGGTCGACAGGTGAGGCTCACGCTTTGGGTCACGTCAGGGTCACACTTCTGAACTTCACAGGAAAACTAACCTGTCTCTCTTGACTCCTCAGTAAAATTAAGCTTTCAGCTTTGCAAGTGAAAGATGCCAACACTCCTGCAGGTGCGTAGTCTCCCTCCTGTTTGTCTTAGCTGTAGCATAGAAAGAAAGGACATTTTGGTAAAATGTAGAAATGAGTGCATTCAAAGAAGTAATTAAAAGCTTTGGAGACTTTGTGTAGGCTGCTGTTCAAAGAGGACAGCCTCTTCTGGCATAAAATATATGCAGAAAAAAAATTGGACTTTCAGGTTTTATTACCACTTTGATCCTGGCACTGGAAAAATCCACAAAGAGTTTATTTAATGGTTAAATTATACAAGATACAGGCTCTCTTTTGAATTTCTAATCAAAAATGCTAATAATTACCATGACAGTTTGGTGACGTTTGGATGTACATAAAGGAAGAAACCTATGGGACAGAAAATGTTTTGACATTTTCTGATGCTTTATTAGTGAATGTGTTTCTACAGATTTGAGTTGCACACAGAGAAAAAATAAATAAATGGAGTCGCTGTTATTTCAGCGTTTGCTGATGGTGAGGAGCCGTCCTTGGGAGAGTTTCTAAATCACAACGGCCCCGTCCACGGCCTGCAAGTTCACAGTGACGTCCTGTACACGTGCTCGGGGGACAACACGGCACGGGCCTACAGTCTAGTGGTATGTTGGCACCTCAAAGTTTGCACCCACTTGTGTCAAATTTGATGGTGATATCTTTTTCAAGAGCTACAAAAATATTACTGTGCACGCAGTATCTAGTGACACTGTACTGGTGATTTAGTTTTATTGTTTAGAAAATCAGTGTGCAGGAGTTGAATAGAGTCTTTGCTCTTTTGGTAAGTGCCATATTGCTGCGAAGACATCATTTCACATACTGAAATTTGCTCCTTTTGAGCCGTGTTGATTTCAGCTGCAAGGCACAGCTTTACTAGGAAGGCGAATGTTCTTGTTTCCGATTTGCATTGCACTTTTTCCAAGTTTTACTACCACTTGTTTGTTAGTTAGCAAGTGTTTGCAGACAAGTTGGCATCTTTCATGAAAACAGTAGCTAGCAACCAAAACAATTACAATGAGGTTTTTCGTGCAGCACCCTCTTTAAGAGTGAGTTCACCCACACAAAATAGTAATGCTGAGGCTTCAAAACAGAGTAAACACACCTATTAAAGCTGTCAGGGTGACTACACAAACCTTTTGTATACAATCTATTCTTTTAATGCTGAGATTTATCTTAAACTGACACACATCCTTTCAGCTAAGCATGGCACAGACTGAATATGATTTTTGTCTTTAAAGAAATCTTTTCTCTAATACTAAAATCCATATTTTGTCTCGTGTGTCCAGACGAGAGAGTGTCTAACAATATTTGAGGGTCACACAAATAAAATCAACTGTCTGCTGGTGTCATCCAGCCCGAATATGCCGGCACGCCTCTACACTGGATCCAGTGATCAGACTATCCGCTGTTACAGCATAAAGGTATATATAACATCTTTATAGGACTTAATGTGGTTGATGTTAAAGATGCTTTTGGAAGAAATCAAATGCTGCTGTCACAAAGTTGTCCCCTGCTGGATTTTGGTGTGAAACACAGGAGTCAGAATTGACTTGTTGAAATAAATATATATAAGTTGTATTTTGCATTTATTGATTTTGTTTAATTATCAACTTATTTCTGCAGTCTAAGAGGTGTCTGGAGCAGCTCACCCTTCCAGACAGAGTGCTGTGTTTGCACATAGCCTGGAATATTCTATATGCTGGGACCGCCAGTGGATCAGTCGCTAGCTATGATGTAAAGGTCAGTGAAATCAAAAAATTTCGTGCACAGTATTCAGTATTCGCACGCTCTCATTTTGTTCCCGACTGCCTCCTCCCTGATCTTTTTAGACTCTGAAGCAACTGGATGTGTTTGAGTGCCACGGCCCACGGGGCGTGAGCTCCTTGGGGACAGCTCAGGAGGGCGCCCGCCGGCTGCTGCTGGTCGGCTCGTATGACAGCACCATCAGCGTACGCGATGCCAAGAGCGGCCTCCTGCTGCGCTCACTGGAGGGTCACACCAAGACTGTACTTTGTATGAAGGTGGGGAAATTGCACACCCTTTAACAATATATTTTGTCCATATTTTTGGACCTTTTTTGTAGGTGGTTGGAAGTAGTACAGTACCTCATTTATCTATGATTATTTTTTTCAGCCCCTATGACAGAGTTGGTTCTTTGGATGAATAAAAGTAACTTTGACTGATGCGTGTATTGTGTATTGTCCAGGCTTTGAACCAGTCACAGGTTAAATGCCTATGTGAAGCCAGCAGTCACTATTAAAGAAGGTTTTAACACTGGTAAAACTTTAGAAGTGTAAAAAACATCTCTTAAAAGCAATTACACTTGCAATCCTCCTTAATTTGCTATTAGACATTGCACCACACGATGAAACATATTAGATAGGTCATGTTTGTAAATGCGGACTGGTTCTGGAACATTTAAAAAAAGATTAAAAGTAAATCACAGACCAAAATAACCACAGAATCGTATTAGGGGTGTAAAGGCCAACAAAAAAACAAGGTTTGTAAGGTGTCGTATTCATTGGACGTTTGTTCTTAGTAAATGTGGGAGGAAATGGGTGGCCTGTGCTGGGTTTGATAAGTGCAAACAGAGCATTTCTTTATTGTTCTTAACTTCCTCTGTTGTGTTCAGGTGGTGAATGACCTGGTTTTCAGCGGTTCCAGTGACACATCTGTACATGCCCACAACATCCACGTAAGTGTTACGCGTTACTTACTTTTAAAAGACTGATAAAAAGATGCTTGCAGGCATTTGCCGAGTTATCAGTTTTGTTTTATAATTTTTTTTAAAAATCAGTTTGTTTGTTTTCTTTTTTGTTTTTAGTTTTTAATTAGTTTTGGTATGGGCTTCGTTTTTGGCCATAAAATTGGGGTATGTTGATAGATGAAAGATGTAGTTTAGAATAAGTAGGTTATTATTTATGAATACCCCAAGGCTTTTGAATTGAGGCGCTCTCATGCTTGTTGTGTTGACAGATTGAACTGAAACTATATTTTTATTTTGGTTTTAGACACATACTAAAAAATTTCAGTTAGTTTTAGTTTTTGGTTTGTTTTAAGCCTAGTTTTTATTCCTTCCACTCCTAGTTTTATTTTTTAGCGTAGTTTTAGTTATGTGTAATAGCCTCGTGAAAATTGTGATTTACTATATACAGAATATTGTGGGATTTTTTTAAAAGTTTGTTAGTCTTGTTATCATGTTTTCCTTTCTGTAGACGGGTGAGTTGGTTCGCATCTACAAGGGCCACGGTCACGCTGTCACTTCAATTGTCATTTTGGGGAAAGTGATGGTAACAGCCTGTCTGGATAAACTGGTTCGAGTTTATGAGCTACAGGTAATATTACTGCATTTTATACTGACCTTTGTGTCAAAAAAATCACAAGACAATTCAACAAACAAATTTTTGATTTGGATGATTGTCAGTACCAAAAGCACTTCAGGTTTTTTTGTCATTATTTTTAGAAAAAGTTTACTAATCTTCTTATATTTACAGGCTTTGCTGCTGAACTCTGAAGTAAATCTGTCGTCTTGTTTGCTATTTGTTTCTTTTTAGTCCCACGACCGGCTGCAGGTGTACGGGGGTCACAGTGATATGGTGATGTGCATGGCTGTACATAAAAGTGTGGTAAGTAGAATAAACCTGGTTCAGCCATATTTTTATTCTTTTTAAATGTAAACAGTAAACTGTATGTTCATACAGGAAGGTATTCATAAGCACTGCTGACTTGTGTCTCTGTGGTTGGTTGCTGCACGCAGATCTACACAGGCTGTTACGATGGCAGTGTTCAAGCTGTAAAGCTTAACTTGATGAAAAACTACCGCTGCTGGGTAAGAACTTGATGTTATTTACAGTGAGTCCTGCAGGAAGGTTCAGTGTCTGTACTTTAATATACTTACAGTATATTTTTTATTTGCTCTCTTTCCAGTGGCAGAATTGCTCTCTGATCTTCGGCATTCAGGACCATCTGCTGCAGCACCTCACTAAAGATCACAGCAACCCAGACCTTCACACCCTAAAATGTCGCTGGAGAGGCTGCGAAAGTTTTTTTGCCACACAGCATTCAGTCAGACAGGTGATGAACAGACCCTGTTGTTAGGTTATGGGTATTAGCCAGGCGGTGTGCTTTCAGTTTCTGAGCTTTGTTTCGGTTTCTCCTGCAGGAGTTTCCTGAACACATGCAGAGCCACGTGGAGAACGACAGCAAAGTGCAGCCCTGACGGGACTGGTGGTAAAGCCAGGGTGGGGTGTCACGCAAGCCAACCGGATTCATTTTGATTCATTTCAAAGCAGATTTAAGTTTGGCTGATTGCATCCCTTTGGTATTGTGCAAACTGTTTTCTCTAACCTGCAACACAGACTTAAAAAAGGCAACTTAGTGTTGATCCCCTGAAAAGCCTTTTACTGTCTGCATGATTATTTTGAGCTTTAATCCTTAATCATTTATCTGCAGCTGCAACAGTATGTTGTAGCTAAATGAAAGTAAATTGAAGATTAAAGTCATAATTTATGAAAACAGTTGGATTTTCTCTGTGCTCAAAGTGGTAAATTCTAGTAAATAAAACTCCCTAAATAATCAGATTTTAAAGTCATCGATTTGTAAGTAAAAGTCTGGAATTCTCTGAGATTAAAATTAGAAAACTGAATGTGCAGCAGTGGGGGTGGTAGCTTTGGTTTTCCAACTCCAGCTATCACCTCATCTAAATTATGTTGCTTTCTTCTGGATAGGCCCAGTTCTTGGTAATATCTCTTCAGAATCCACTGAAATCACTTGTCTTTCCTCACAACGTAAAGTGTAATGCCATTATGCAGTGCAGGCATATAAACCTGATGATCGTTGCAGAGGAAAACCACGTGTTTTGGTTTTTTACCACTTTTTACCACTTTTTACCACTTCAGTCCCTTAAAACTGAACTTTTCCCTCTAAGTTTATGATGTATATTTTTGAGAATATCTGTTTTCATCAAGTTATCTATAATTTGGCCTCCTTTTCTGTTATCCCTGTAAAGTCACTGCACTTTCATGAATGTCATTCATTCATATTTGAAGCTAACATGCAGCATATTTCTCCATGTGCTGCGTCATGTGCTTTTTTTTTTTTTTTTTTTTTTTTTTTTTGCTGTCCATGAGTCAAAAATTCAAGTTGTGCATCTCAGTATTTCAGCATACTCTTATGTAACTCAATATTTAAAGATTTTTTTTCTTTTTTTTTTTTTTTTTTTTTTTTTTTA
>VUQK01023531.1:46743-73269 GCA_015106715.1 Bujurquina vittata | reverse complement strand
TTTTTTTGCTGTCCATGAGTCAAAAATTCAAGTTGTGCATCTCAGAAATTCAGCATACTCATAAGTAACTCAAAATTTAAAGATATTTAGTCAGTAAGTAGAAATTTTGAGATGCATAAATTTTAACTCTGCCTGGCAGAGTTTTCATTGTCACTCGTGATGGTGAAAGTCCCACATTAGACAGATTTTTAAAAGCCGATCAAAGCTGATGCAGCAGAAGCAGAGAGGCTGGATCTCTTTTATGTGCTCTTCTTGTTTGCCATCATTACCAACCATACACCTGAACCACCATGAGTTTATTCATGTAGAAGCCTCGATTCTCCTGCTTCTTTTTTTATTCAGCTTTGGCCTTTTTCTTCATCATACACTGACATGGATTAGTTTCTTTTGATAATATGAAAACCATATATTAATTTATTAATTTTACATTTTCACATTTCTGACTGTAAATGGAGGAAATGTTCTTTTCCCCTGTGCAACATCACATATTCGAAACCAGAGTGTCCAAAGGTTCTCCAGAGATTTTGTATAATAAGTCATACCTTAATTTTAGTTCTTCACACTGTACAGTATGTATTTTATTTAGTTTAATACCTACTGTATGGATACAGCAATAAAAAGGCAACATATATTCACAGGCTTCGCCTCCTCTTTATTTTACAAACAATATATATTAAATATTTTTAAAGTGGCAAGTCACCATTTTCCCATTGATAGCCACATATTCTTTACAATGTTGCAACAAAGGGAAACTGCATTTGTTTACAACTCACTGCAGCACTGTTGACATTTCACATCGACATCATTCGGGCTAATCTGGTTTCACATTAACAGCTGATGCAACATGATTATCAGGCTACAGTGACCTGATAAACAGTGTTCATCAAATGTTACTGCTCTTCAGCATCATAGTGCCCAGAAAACGTGCTTTTTATAATCTGCTTTAAAAGATCTCAGAAGTAAAGTTGACCATTTAATATGAAGGTGAATAAAACTGGAGCAATGACAAGTTATGTCGTGATATAGCCGGTGTCACACGAGTCTCCAAGTGATGAGAACATGATCTATGAGTACATGGTCAGCTGAAGCCACTGTAAAGAGAATAAGAGAAGAATTGCCATTTAACAACAGCACAGCAAAAGTCGCCCTAATGAAACCATTTATGTGAACTTTTTTTTTTTTCTCAACGGGTATTTTTGGTTTTTACTGTGTGTGTGTGACTCAAGTAGGCGTTGAGATATTAGAAACGTTGTTCAGTGAAATGTAGTTCGACTTCAAAGGTTGTAAGTATCACAGTGTACACTTTGGGGGTTAATTATGCCTGTAAGCATGATGGCCCATTATAGTTGACACAAAGTCTGTTACTTTACTTAACAGTACACTACGCCATTTTAATTAACCCACACTTAAAAATTGTTTTTGTTTTTTTAACAGTCCTGGTGATTCTCTATTGCAGGTAGCAAATTTTTTTTTGTATGCTGCACTTATGCTCACTGGTCACTTTATTAGGTACACCTTGCTAACACCAGGTTGGACCCTCCTTTTGCCTTCAGCTTTAATTCTTTGTGGCCCAGATTCAACAAGATGCTGGAAATATTCCTCAGAAATTTAGGGCCATATTGATATAGCATCACACACTTGCTGCAGATTTGTTGGCTGCACAACAAACAATCTGTGATAGAAATCTAGCATTCTACTGCATCCCAAAGGTGCTCTGTTGGATTGAGATCTGGTGACTGTGCAGGCCATTTGAGTACAGTGAACACGCTGTCATGTTCAAGGAACCAGTTTGAGATGATTTGTGAATGTTGTGGTGTGTCTGTGATTGAAGTCCGGTAGAATGGTTGCCTGCTCTGTTAACTACAAAACAAATTACCTAAGGGTGTCAATAAAGGATTCTCTATAAACCCTAGAGATGGTTGTGTAGGAAAATCCCAGTAGATCAGCAGTTTCTGAACTACTCAGACCGGCTTGCCATGCCATGTTCAAACTGAAATCATTTTTCTTCCCCATTCTGCTGAGTTTGAACTTGAGCAGGTTGTCTTGACCATGCCTGCATGCCTAAATGCACTGAGTTGCTGCCATACGATTGGCTGATTAGATATTTACATTCATAAGCAGCTGAACAGATGTACCTAACAGTGGCTGGTGAGCACATGTTCCAACATGTTTGAATAATAGGTAAGTCGGTTGAAAACAAGAAAAACTAACTAAACTTGAAGGTGGAAATATTTTCTCAAATTAATATTTGAACATTTATTCTTTACAAGGTCACAGATACCCTAAATAGAAATAGAATAAGTTATAGCACAAGCTGTAGAATAGCAAAAATAAGTGCCTTACCTCCAGGACATTGAGCTTGATTATTCCATCTCCATCTTTGTCAAAGGCATTAAATGCTCCTGCAAGAGACACAGCAGATCATGCAGCTGGGTAACTTTTCAATCATCGAGAGCTGTAAGGAGGCCCTTCAAAGAATAATTCAATCTAAAATATTTAGATTCAGTTTAAAATGAAGATATGTCACTACAATGACTTCTTGTATCTGTAAACTAATACTCAGTCATATATACTTGTTTTTGGCCAGACACCCAGTGTGCCAGTGTAATATTTAATATGCATAAGCATCAGGAGTGTGTGTTCTGTACTTACTGAACATGCCTTCTAGCCTCACAAAACAGCAGATGTAACTGTCAAAATCAATGTTCAGGTGCTCATCTGCATAGCGCATGGCTATGATGTCATACAGCTGTTTGTTGAGGTGAAAGCCTGATGTGGGGGGGAAAAACAAGCATACATTATATTAAATTACTCACATTAAACTGAGATGCATGGCGAATGTGCTAAAAAATAAATCTCTTTCTGCTGCCCACCTGCATCATTAACAGCGTTCCTCATCTCAAAACTACTGATGGAGCAGTTTTTGTCTTTGTCGTATCGTTTGAAGATGAGCTGCAGGCCCAAAGACACCACCAATCAGATAAAAACATGCAGATGAGCAGAAATTGGCCGAGGCCAGCACTATCCTACTGTACCTGCCACTCCTTGATCTTTTTCCACAGGTGTTTGAACTCCTGCAGATTCAGCTTCCCTGTCCCATCAGTCTGCCCATCAAAAGCAACCGTCATGGAAACATCTGCTGCACACTGTCCACACCACAATGCGTCTTATTTTACCAATTTCCCCTCCCTCGTTTCTTTTTTTTCTAAAAGTGTAAGAATCACTAGAAAGATGCTGAGTCTTCAGAAGTTTGCTTGTGCACGTTGAAGCCGATAAAACTGCAGTTGAACAAATGCTGAAATCAGTTCAAAGGATACGTCCATTAATGCGATCATACTCCGACACGTCTCGAGGCTGAAACCTTCCGTCTTTATGTCACTATCTGTGAAAAGGCACAGCTAATTGTAAATGCTGAGCCCACTGACGACAGTTGCAGTTGGCATCTTTTCAGCATACTTACGTTTGGAAAGCACATTTTTCATGATGGTCTTGAGTTCGTTGGCACAGATCTGCATGTCCTGAGGGAGGAATGATTTGTTCCATATTAGCAGACAGATGAGTGTCTTAATAGCGTGGCCCTCACCCTCACTGTGTAGCACTCACCTCCCCAGCAATCTGTTGGTAAATGACCCTGAATTGCTTTTCCTCCTCAGTTTCCTCAGGCTGGAGAGGTTTTTGCTGAAGGACGGAGAGGAACAAAATTATTTACAAAGAGAGGGTCGCACAAAGAAACCGTGGAGCCTTAGCACTCAGTATTTTAAAACTAAAAAGAATCAGGGTGATGATCATTTTTGCCGTGTGAATGAGATGAGATGTGAAATGAGATTTCAAAGTTTGAAGACTTCTAACTCAAAGAGTCTAAGGTTTTCACATGACTCTGTGCAGTCCTGTGAAAAACTAAGTACCCCCCCCCCTGATTCAGTAACTTGAAGAACCACCTGAAGCAGCAATACAAAGTTATCTAATTACCACATTAACACCTTTATGAAACAAAAAAACTGTCTTTATAGGCAAAAACAGATGTGTAAAGATAGAAATATAGCTTCACTCAGACTATTTGATCATGAAATGTTACAGGTATCACTGAATATAATTCCTTATGGTACCGGAGCAGAGCAGCACATGGAAACAAAAAGACTATGGCTAGACAGGAGAACAGGTGCAGCTGAGTCACTTGAGCTGAGTTGGCTTCAGACGCAATTGTTTTATTCCCAGTGATGTTATTTGACCCGATGAAGATTGTATTTTGCACTCATCGGGAAGATATGACAGGTCAAAGGTCAAAATGTGCTGGCGTGTGAAGAGTCAACATTAATCGTCTGTCTGCTGTGAGCTCAGGGACATTACCTTTGGTTTCTTCCTCTTCTCCCCCTGAATCCTATCATGCCCGATTTCTTTGTTGGCGCGTGCTCGGTCTGACACAAATACAATAGGCTGGTTTGTAGGTGGTGAGAGAGGAGGGTTAGGAAGGACAAAAAGAATAAGAAAAAGAGTCAATTTTTAGTCCGCCAACTGATTATAAGCTGTGTATTTAATATTGTATCTACCAACACTTCTAATAGCTGATGTGATGGAAAGGGCTGGTGAAAAAGAGCAGATTATACAAAAAAGTCCAACAATCCTCCTGCTGCATGCATTCATTACCTTTTCTTTCTTTTTCTTTTCTTGCTGAGGACCATTAAGACAAGGAGAGACAGAAGGATGAAATGAGATTAAATGGAGGAAATTCAAGTCTGTTAGTTACTCCGAGTATAGAACAATATGCATCGGGACAAGACGGGGGCAGATAGAGAGCAAAGTTGATGAAATATGTAAGACACACAACTGGGAATTAAATTGTATCAAATTCAAACTGATATTGAAGTGTTCTGTAGGCCATGTCGGTCTGTTAAATAAAGAGGTCAGCGTATGTACAAGTAATACATGTGAGTCAACAGCTTAGAATTTAGACTGCTCTAAACATTCTGTTTCAGATTTTACTTTCTCCTGTTGGCAGTGTATGATGTCGGTGTGAGTGGATATCCATACGGTAATCTCTAACACTGAGCTCTAAGCAAGTTGGGTTACAGGGAGGGGAGCTTGTTTCAGACAGTGGATTAACTGAGGGGTGCACCAAGGTCATGCGTTAGGTAAATAAAGATTATTTATGAACTGTGACCACGCAAAACTACTCTAGTTGAGTCCAAGAATATGGAGTTGTAAATGAGCACGGTCACTTCTTTGTATTAAAGTTAAATGTGGCACCTAATGTCTGTCTGCTACACTTTAACATTTTGATATTGAATGAAGTGGGATTTTTACTCTGTGATATTTTTCCTCTTTTCTTCTTTTCACTCCTCAGTGCTTGAGTGGAAATCAGCCTGTAAAGAACTGCGCCTGCATATTTGTCTGTATGACTTAACAACCCTGGAATTGAGTGCTGTAGTGAGAATATGACATGTTATTTTTGAAATACGCTCACCAGCCACTTTATTAGGTACACCTACCTCGTTAAAAAAAATCAGCCAATTACATGGCAACTACTTTATTAGGTACATATGCTCAACTGCTCCAGTTCTACTCATTTAGGCTTGCAGGCATGCTGTAGGCATGTTGACCTGCTTAAGTTTGAACTGAGCATCAAAATGGGAAAGGAAGATGATTTCAGTGACTTTGAATGTGGTATGGTTGTTGGTGCCTGATGTACATTGCAGAGAATGGATTCGACAAGAGAAAATATCCACTGAGCAGCAGCTCTGGGAGAAAATGCCCTGTTGAGGTCAGAGGTCAGAGGAGAATGGGCAGACTGTTTTGAGCTGATAGGAAGGCAACAGTCACCTGGTCTGATGAGTCTCAATTCCTATGGTAGATCAGAATTAAGCATGGATCCATCCTGCTGTTCAGGCTGCTGGTGGTGGTGTAATGGTGTGGTGCCCGCTGAGCACACTCTTTGGGCTTTTTTACTAATTGAGCATCGTTTAACTGCTGCAGCCTACTGGAGGATTGGTGCTGAACCATGTCCATCTGTTTATGACCACAGTGTACCCAGCACTGATTTAATTTTTATCATGTAGCTACTATAATTACATTTTTATATTTAGTACATTTTAGTCTACTCCTTTGTAAATGAAATTCTCTTGTTGGTGAATAACACCTGCCAACTTGTGCTTTAGGAGCGCCTCATGTGTTCTGTGTCACATTGCTGTCAAATCTGAAAAGTGCATCGTCATTTTTTTTAGGTATTGCATAATAAATATAGATTTCTAGACATGAAAGATAAACCTGTATATTATTTTATCCACTGCGATATCAGTCAGAATTACTGAAAAGTATTTCAACCCCACCGCTTCTAACATTAAGGATGCAAACCTGTGTTAGATCTGATCCAATTGTG
Source organism: Bujurquina vittata (assembly GCA_015106715.1). NCBI lineage: Eukaryota > Metazoa > Chordata > Actinopteri > Cichliformes > Cichlidae > Bujurquina > Bujurquina vittata. The sequence continues at coordinate 66,896 of VUQK01023531.1, read as the reverse complement.
TTCTCTGCTTCCCTGTGAACAGAAGCACATACATCAGCAGTGCCGTCTTTCTATGTCTTGTAATTGTAAAAACTATTAGCATCAGCTGCACCACTATCAGTAATCCTTACTCTGATGTGCTCTGCTTCTCAGAGAAGACCCTGAGGATGAACTCTCCTTCTTCGTGGGGTTTAAAGGTTGTGGGGATGATGACGTACTCTCCAGGAGGCAGACGGAAGCGCTCCGTTACCTCCCGCAGGTTAATGTAGGTCTTGCACTTTGCCTTGGAGGCTGTGTAGAGGAAAAAGTCCTTCTGGAGATGCTGATTCTGCCCACACGTCTGTGGACGGAAGTGTAGAAATGGTGACATATTCAGTGAAATATTATAATGCATTGTAACTTTTCTTTATCCCCGTTTGATATATGTATCGGATAATTTTGCTTTTTATTTTAAAACTAAAAAAATGCATCAATATTCTGTAGTGCAGAAATAATGCAGTGGATATATCTGTGTGTGCGTGTGCGTGTGCGTGTGTGTGTGTGTGTGTGTGCGTGTGTGTGTGTGTGTGTTTCAAAGTAATACAGTGGTAGAATATAATCAGTTTTTAATACTGGCTGGATCTGGAATCACAAATGTAAAGACTTGCAGCTAAAAATATTTATAAGCTGTAGAGGTTTCATAATAAGCTATTACGTAGTATACTGCCATAGTCAACAGACAATTCTCTTGAGGATACAGGTGAATCCAGGGGAAGCATACAAGATGGTCATACCTCCTTTGGCACCTGCACATACAGGAAAAGTTAAATGTTAAATATTAACTTCTGAAATCCTGGATGCGCATACTTTCTGGAAGAAAAATGAAGCGTGATCACTACCTCATAGATGGAAAAGCCGATGGTTAGAAACATGGCCCCTTGATGGCGCTGCATCCTTCTGCCTTTCTGCATCAGTGCCACGACGAGAGTGCAGGCCACCTCATCGTCGTCTGGGTCGTCATCCTCCTCATACAGCTGCAGCCGATACTGAGGGTTTGTCCAGAACGTGTCTGCAAAATACAGAAAGTAAATCTGCAGCAATTTAGTGCCCCCCCCCCCTCCTCCTCCCACAAATTACTGTATATAAGAGTGAGTTTAAACAACATCATCTAGGATGAATACAAAAAGCCTACCTGGGAAGTTCCTACAGCCACCAGCTGAGCTTCCTCTCACCCAGCGACCCTCATGGACCGACACCGTCCAGCTGTGCCTTTCGTCCCCTTGCAGTGTATCCGGGGTCAGGTTGCACATCTCCAGCTTGGTGAAATTCCTCGTGAAATCATCAAAGGACATCCTGGAGTGAAACAGGAAAGAAGAACCAATCGGGTGTCTTACACTGTCTGACGAGTAAAGAAAGTCACTGCTTACTTATCGATAAAAGCAACATATTGAAAGAAAAAGTATTTAGAACACAGTCTGCAGAATTTATATATATATTACAGATTTGAGACTAAAGCCAAGCCGGAGGCCAACTGAGTCTGCAAAGCTCTTTACAGACTCATTTAGCAGTCAATAAAATTGCTTGGTAGATGGAGAGGTTTTGGTATTTATAGGTTTTTATGAGCAGTGGGGCAACAAAGAAGCTATGCATGGTGGCAGAGGAAAAGTCACTCTATGACCAGTGTCATCTCAAAATAGGTAGGTCAGTTAGTGGTGCCCTGTATCAACATCAGATGTTTGAAGCTCAGCTGGGATTTGAGTTGAATACTGACAGTGATAGGACCAGTGTTTGGTCAGCAAATACTAATGTGGCTAACAATGCATGTGGAAAGGTGAAGATGAAATAAAAGTCAGTCCAGTTCCACTCACCAGAACTCACTTCCCTCCACGGTCTGCTTTTTCAGGTTTTCTCTGTCTGCAATGGAAATGGTTGACCACTCCTTTGAACTGTGGAAAGATCAAACAAGGTACATGCAAACTAAGGAAATGGCTGCTGCATTACAGGATTAGAAATGGCATCAATTCTCCAAACCTCTTTGTAATTATGCTGGCAAATGCAGAGACTTCCAGCACTACCATGTCTTACTTAAAGGTTGTATGGTGCAGTATCTTATACTGAATAATATACTGACTTTGCACTCCAGGGTCCTTTCCAGAGCACAAAACCCCAGGGATTGCGCAAACGAATCAGGCGAATACTTGTGTCCTTTGAGACTTCATCACACTAGCAAAGAAAAAGGAGGAATGAATAACCCCCCAAAATGACTTGTCTACCAAAGAATACATCATGTGCATTTCTGTGGACATCTTACTGTACCTCCTCTAGGCTTATGATGGAATAGGCATGACCCCTGACCAGCCCCTGCTCAGTCCTAGTTTCCAGTTCACTGGTTGAAAGAACCTGGTAGAAAAACGTGTCAGACAAAAACACAGACTCCAGAGTAGCTTTGCATGATTCGCAGTTCTAAATAATCCTTATTTATCTTATACTGGGCCTTGTTGTGGCCTCTCAGTTCATTCTCTGTCTGAAACAAGCCATTTTAACTCATCGCCCTTTAAGCCAATTTTCTTCTGATGGGATGGGCCTTGCATCCCATCAGAAGGTTTGAACATCAGGTGGGTGGGGCTGCATGTCTGAGATGGCCATATTAGGGATACCTGCTCGTTCACATTTAAAAGTTTCTCTTAAAATTAAAGAAAAATTAAAAAAAAAAAAGAAAAAAGTATGAAGCATTTGATGTTTTAATCTCTGCTGCAGTCTCTCACACATACATCTATGGAGCAGCCCATCAGTGAGCCTCTCTCGAGCGCCTTCTTCATGATCTTGTAGAGCTCTTTGGGCGGATCAGACAACTCAAAGTACTCAGTAACTCCACCTGTGAAATCCTCCATGGCTTCCAAAGTGTTCCCTCCTTTCAGTGCTTCATAAGAGCCGTGCAACCTGAGAGAGAGGTCAATCATTTTGGTCAATGTGCTGACATGTCTGTTCTCCAAGGATGATACTTTTCACAGAGCTTGCTGCCAAGCTGGGAAACATGATGACACTGGAGGTGTGTGACAAGTCAGTGTGAGACCACGCTGCAGAAAAACATACAGCTTAATAACACAGTTAGCTCAGGATCAGCTGTTAAATCTGGTTTCAGGTGAGAGGTTGGGAGTTTAGCTTGTGTTAAAAACACCTGAAATGGATCAATGTCAGAGGTTTTTTTTCTTTTTGGTGAGAAAAAACAAGAACTAAGGACAAAATGTAAAATGCCTTTCGGTGCATGGATGGGAAATCAGAACCGTACTGAGCAAATTAACAGCAGCACATGCCAGATGATGATGATGTGCAGACCTGCAAGACTGTACGGGACATCAATAGGCTCTGCTTACTTGGCATAAGCTTTTTCCAAAAGAGCGCTCCAGAACTCGTTGTTCCTGAAAGATTTAGTGAAAACCAGCTGATTGTTGCAGGTGGGAATGCGGTCGTCCACAACCACATCGATCCATTCGCCATAACGCCAGAACTGAGTATAGAAACGACAGAAGAGTAAAAACCGGAGAAAATCATTCATAAAACAGCAGAGAAAATATTTTTACTGTCCAAGGAAAATACTTTTTAACATACTTTTATTTGGCATCTAATCAAATGTGATCTACACTTGGTGGAAGGTACATCTACTCAAATACTGATTTTGAGGCACTTCTTTAAAGTTTTATAACATTTTATAACACTGTGCTTATTCTAATATAGTTTTTAGGCAAACATTAAACCTTTTGACCCATTTTAGTCATTATACTGACTGAGTTATGAGTGACTGCACATTTTCAGAATCAAGTTATTCACACTAAATGCAGTCAACAAAAATAAATGTAGGCCCATTTTTACACTTTGTCCAAGAGTATACACCAATTAAGCATAACATTATGACCACTGACAGGTGGCGTGAATAACACTGGTTATCTCTACATCGTACCACCTGTTAGTGGATGGGATATAAATCCCTAGGGAGCAAGTTAACATTTTTTCTTCAAAACTGATGTGTTAGAAACAGGAAAAATGAGCAAAAAATGAGTATTGAAGTGAGTTTAACAAGGGCCAAATTGTGATGGTTGGACAACCGGGTCAGAGGATCTCCAAAACTGCAACTGTCCCAGTCTGCAGTGGTCAGTATTTATCAAAAGGGGTCCAAGGCAGGAACACTGGTGAACCAGCAACAGGGTAATGAGCAGCTGAGGCTCCCTGATTCACTGGTGCACGTGGGGAGTGAAAGGCTGGTCTGTGTGGTCTGATCCAGCAGATGAACTACTGTAGCTCAAACTGCAGAAAAAGTTCATGCTGGTTTTGATCGAAAGGTGTTAGAATATACAAGGCATAACAGTTTGTTGTGTATGGGGCTGCATAGCTGCAGACCAGTCAGGGTGCCCAAAGAGCAATGCAAGAAGGTGGTCTGGTCTCATTAATCATGTTTTCTTTCACATCTGGCTAGCTGGGAGGCTGGGTGCATGTGTGTTGCTGATGTGGGGAACACCTGGTACCAGGATGCACTACGGGAAGAAGGCGAGGCGATTGGGGCAGTGTGATGCTTTGGGCAATGTTCTGCTGGGAAACCTTGGGTCTTTCCATCTGTATGGATGCTACTTTGACACGTATCACCCACATACGCATTGTTGCAGACCATTTAAATGAACCTTTTCATGGAAACAGTATTCGCTGATGGCTGTGAATAATGCACCCTGCCACAGTTTGAGGTGTTGGCCTTCAAATTCCTCAAATCTCAATCCAATCGTGGGATCTGTGGAATGTGCTATTCAAGTCCAATCCATGGAGACACCACTTTACCAACTTACAGGACGTAAAGGATCTGTTGCTAACATCCTGGTGCCAGATACCACAGGGCACCTTCAGGGGTCTAGTGGAGTCCATGCCAGGGCTGCTTTGGCAGCAAAAAGGGGGACCAACACAATATTGGGCAGGTGTTCATAACATCATGCTTGATCAGTGCAAAAATGTATTCATTAAAAAAAAATCTCCCCTTAACCAATAATCATAACAATGAAGTAATATATTTAAATCTGAATTCTCTTTGGCATATTGTAATTTTAATACTATGTGCTTTTATTTAAGTACATTTTAAATGTAAGAATTAGAAATTTGACAAACATAAAATGTTATTTTTTTCATGCATGCCCAATATTTCACATTTAAACCTGGAAGTGGAATATGCCAGCATAGTTTTCAGTGAAGCTCTGATCCGGGGGAATCACTCTGTACAGCAGCTTCTCACTCAGTGTGAGACAGGCGATGGCAGCCAGCAGCCAGCAGTCACCTGTTGACAACAGATTCATGAGCTGTGAAACCATCACATCCAAACACAAGGCAACACAGCTGTCACGGATTAAGACCAAATTGCTGCAGGTGTCAAACATATCAGGCAAAGGTTTGGACACACGTATGTCCAAACTTTTGACTGGTACTGTATGTATGTTATGATTTATGGAGCTGATCCCAGCTGTCACAGGGCAAGAGGCAGGTGTCCCGGGGCGAACACATAGAGACAGAAAACCATTCACGCTCACGTTAACACCTACGGTCAAATTAGTGTCACCAATTAACCTAAACCCATGCGCGTTTTTGGACTGTGCGAGGAAGCCAGAGTACCCAGAGAGAAGCCATGCAGACATGAAGAGAACATACAAACTCCACACCGATGGCCCGTCTGCTAGATTCAACCCTAGGATCTTTGAGCTGTGAGTCAACAGTGCTAACTTAACATGCAAGCTTAAAATAATTCTGTAATATCGTTTTTAAAGTGTGAAATGTGGGCAAAATCAGTTTTTCAAAAGCACAAAGACTTCAGATATTACCCAATTCTCCCTGACAGATGTCTGTTCTGTTGGCGCCATCTATGATGAACTGGGGGTTTTCACAAATTTCCTAGAAGACAGAAAATGTTAGGAAGGGAATTTTTTAATCTGTTACTAATTCTCAGTCTTTTCACATTATGAAAGTACTGATGTAATCACTCATTAAACAAAAGGAAAGTGCATACCCTTCAGTGCATTTGCTCTGTCTTAGTGGATGACGAAAACGAAAATGACGAAGAGGCTGAATAATCGTTCCTTCCCTGGAGAATCAGTATTGAACCTCAATTGTTACATTTTTTTTATCCAGGAAGTGAAACTCTTGAGATTAAAAATTTTCCTTTGCAAAACTTCCTGGGCCCTGACAGGCAGTTAATCCACGAGAAACCAGGGCCCCAAGAGAAAACGCAGGACTCCCGTTCTGAGGCAACAGTCCTCACCACTGTGTGGAACATTTGTTTTGAATATGAAATCAGATTCAAAACCATGGTTACCAGTTATTTGGACAGATTAAGCTCCCAACTGTAATCAAAATGTTGGTCAGATTATAGATCATAGTTTGGGTGAAGATTTCTGTACATCTGTTTGCGTTCAGACATCTTTGAGATCATCAAAGATGATGAAAGTCAATATTGGATATCCATGATCTTCACTACACTGCTGGCTTCTCGGGACCAAAGCTCATTTAAAATGAACAGAGGCAAAGTGAAAACTGACTAATCGAAATTTGATTCTTTTTTGGACAATATAGATACTCCATCCTCTAGACTAAAGAGGACGGCCACCATCCAGCTTGCTATCAGCACTAATTTCTAAACCTTGCATCTGTCGGGTATAGGGCGCAATCAGTGCCTGTGGAATTGGCAGCTTGCACATCTGGAAAAGCAAAATCAGTGCCAGAAGGTATATCCAAGTTTTAGAGCAACATATGCTTCCATCCAGATGACATCTTTTTAGAGAAAGCCTCACATATTTCAGAAAGACAATGCTAGAACATAAAAGTACAGTTGAGTAAAAATTGTGATTTTCATTTTTATGTTTCTGAATAAGAAGATGGGATTAAACAAAAAAGGTCTCTTTTAATTTCAGTGTTCCCAACAGCATCTGTGTTACCCTCATTACAGGAATGACCACAAGTGAAGGTGTAAAAATGCAGTTTCATGTTCCTGATTTAGAGCACGATCCACAGCTGACCCCTCGATGGGATTCAAGTATCACTAATCTCAGCTGAGTGCCTCACGCTGCATCGGTGATCATGAAATAGCAATCAGCCTTCAGGTTAGTATCACATGAGATTTACAATGCAGACATTTATGAATGTTATCAGCGAATATTGCTGGATTGAAAAATCATTTTCTTATGAATTAATGAAGAAGTGAAAATAGTCACCATCACACTGAAAGGAAAAGAATGAAGAGCCATGTTTATGTTGTTCATGTGGGTCACTCCTGCAGTAATGACACATGCAAATTCTATTTTGTATAGCTCACCTTTGCTCCTGTATGCTTATACATTTATTTTAACCGAATCAAGTCTAATATAAAGGAGCGATGAAACATGATAAAACATTAAAATGTGACTATTTTAGAAAATAATTTTGACACAAAAGAAATGACAGAAAGAGGAAGAGGAGTCTGGTATCAAAATGTAGGTAAAAAGGAGACTCTTAATATGATGAAATGACCCTTGAAAATTTACCCAAAATGCACATTTTGTTGATTAATTTTCCTTTTCGCATTCATGTGAGATTAATTCCTCATTGTATCAGATTGTGATTTACTGAAGTCTTTACTTTTTTTGCATTTTCTATGAAGGGAAAATTTTGCATGGCTTCATTAAATTTGCTAAAGCTGTAGGAAAAACAGCTGGTTCAGAGGGGGTCGGGTTGGAGGCACTGATTGATTTACCATGTAATGATCTAGCTGGTCACCTAACACTTGTGAACTATTATTTGGATCCAAGTTTGAATCCAGAAATAGTTCTAAAAGAGTATTTTACATTCTGGTATTGTTCCATAAGTGCTGGACTTTTCTCGCGTCTGCTTCTGCCTCTTAGTGTTAATGTCTTTCTCAGTGTGTTTGCAGGTACTATGAATGTGTCGGACTGCCTTTTGCCAAATGTCCCTTTAACAGCTGCTCTCAGGGTTACAGGTCTGACACATGCACCTTCAAAAGCAAAGCACTGGAAAAGTACCAAAACTTTTTGGGAGTGTGCATCATAAAAATATGAAACTCTGAGGTCAACGCTGAGTTGCCACTTTATGTCCCAGCACCAGCTGAGCGCGATCCTCTGCGTGAGAGTCAGCTGACTGTGATTCTAGAAGGTGATAACCGAACGCAATGCATCGTCAACCATGCAGCTGCGTGAACCTGACACTTCAGCCATGTGGTGTGGAGGAAGTGATAAGATACACAGATTTAAGAGAAGAGGCTATGTAAACATGTAAGAGACTCATTTGCATTAAGTGCAACTTGGCCGACAGCAGATGATGACTGAAGACTGGCACTCACCGAAGGACGTTTCCAGTCAATCTTCATCGAAGGTTTCCTACTGTAGAAAAGGGAAGAGTCATTTGCAGGGAACAGAGGGTCTTCAAACAGAACCTTCTTCTTCACATATTTGTCCCGCAGCTCCAGAAAGGTCTTAAGACGCTTGGCATCTTTGACAGCCTCATTTCTGTTGAGAATTGCTGAGTAGATGGAGTTTGACCCTGTGTAAGGGCTGTCAGCTTTGGCATCCAGCTGGAGAGATGTTTCGGTTTCATAAAGCACGTTCACCTGTGTTTCTTCAACAACAGGCATTTTGACGTTATGTTTCTTGTCTTCCATCTTGTTAAGTGAACTCTGGTGCTGCTCTTTCAAGGGCAAAAGGGAAACTCTGTTGCACAAGAAGCTTCAAAATAGCCCAAAGAAACTTCTTGTAACCTCCCTGATTCCGGTGCTCGCTTTTAGTTCCTTTATTTGCTGACAAGTACTGTGATAGGCTATGGGCATTCACCAACCAGGCTCTCACACCAGCACTCACTGTTGTGTCCCTGGAGCTGGTTGAACCTAATTATAGACCTTTTAAAGAAGGGGAGGGGGGCTCTCAGAGGGAAACTCTGACCCTGTCCCAAAATTAACAAGTCACAGTGTGGTGTTAAGGAGGGTGGTCCATAATCTAGTCCAGTTTGAAGTTCAGCACGTCGTCTTGACCATGTCTACAAGTCTAAATGGACTGAGTTACTGCTGTATAGTTGGCTGATTATATTTTTGCAGTAACAAGCAGTTTAACAGGTGTACCTAACAAAGTACATTCAGCCAGTGGGCACTGAGGAGACTGAGGTATATTATTCTGAAATATTTCTGGGAATTAAGAGAATTCACGTTTATGTAACTTTATCTTACTTGGCTAGAATTATACAACATTTTGTACAATACACAAATACCCACAGGCACTTACACTTTCTACCACTGAACACCTCACATGTTTAATGGTTTAACTCTGACTAATATTTGGACTCATGACAGGCACTCCAGTTTAATTCAACATTTGTAATGTCAACTATGATGACACCTAGTGGCAAAAACAAACGCCTGCGCATTTACTTCCTTGTGAATGGTTTTCTGCAGCTGACAAATACAACCAATCATCATCATTCACTATTCTGTTGGCCTAGATCTCTGTCAGTCAAAGACCATAACAAATACAAAAGGAAGGGCGTTAAGCACGGGTTGCCAGGTCTGAGAAAAAAACGTTTTCTTTTTGCAGTCTTTTAGTCATCAAACATTATGACAGTCATTCTTTTACAGATTACAAATTTGACTTAGTCTCATATAATTGTGGCATTTAGATGCAAATACTCAAGTTCTCACTGGATATTTTCTCTTTTTCTGACCATTCTCTGTAAACCCTAGTGATGCTTGTGCAAGAAAATCCCAGCAGATCAGCAGTGTCTGAAACTCAAATATCTGGCACCATTAATGGCATTGTTTCTTACCCACCTCAGTATGAATTGATAGCCTCTGATGATTAGTCTAATGTATTTCTTAATGATTTTTTTTTAATGTGATGGACTTAAAATCTAAATTCTCCTTAGGTTGCTCCTGCTATGAAAATGCCCCTCAGTACTCTGAGTCATTTATCTCATTCTCTCCAATTACACTAAATGACTTAGTATAATGGATAAAATGAAACCCTCATTATCCTCGTTAGAGATCTTACCTCCCTCCATCCTGTTTGGATCTCTTTAAAGCATTGGTCTTTCATTGTTGTCTATTGTTAACTGCTCACTGGAGCAAGGTTATGTTCCATCCTACTTTAAGCATGATGAAGTAATTCCATTATCTGAAAAAGCTAATCTTGATGCCAGTTCTCCCAGCAATTACAGCCTATTTCAAAATGACTATTGATTAGCAAATTATTTTAAAAAATCAATGCCGGTCATTATTATGCACGTTACAGATTTCAGACCATTTTCAGTCTGGTTTTCAAAAACAGCACTCCACTGAAACGGCTCTTTTAAAGGTCCATAATGATATCCTATTGGCAGCATGCAAAAAATTGTCCTGTATTGATATTGCTTGACCCCATTGCTGCCTTTGATACTGTTGATAATGTACTCAATAGGCTCAACATTTTGACTGATATTGCTAGCTCAGTGTTAGACCAGTTTTCCTCCTATTTATCTGGAAGGACATTCTCTGTTAGTGTGTGCAAGTTCTCCTTTTACACTGCTTGTCTAACCTGTGGGGGTCCCCAAGGTTCAATCCTGGATCCATTGTTATTCACCTTTTACACTCTTCCTTCATTCTTCATTCATTCTTTTTCTGGCATTTCTTATCATTTTTATGTCGATGACATTTAGCAGTACATATCTTTTAAGCCTCACCAGCTGGATAGGCTATCCACCCTAATTAACTGTTTATCCCAGATTAGTGACTGGCCTTGTTTTAAACTCTGACAAGACTAAGGCCATGATAATAGCTCCTCCTGATATATACATTCAAGAATCAGTCAATTGAATTCCTTCCTTTTGCTCATCTGGGAAACCCAGTTTTCGTAGTTTTGGAGTAGTATTTGATTCCTTTTTTGGGATTCATGTGTAAAATCTACCTCAAATTGCTGTTTATTTCATTTAAATGTACTGCAAGAATAAAATGAATTTAATGCAAATTAGTTTTCTGTTTAAAACACCCCCACACTCAAAATAACATTATATAATAAGTTATCCCTGAGACGTACTTATAACAGATTTTGAGTTAATGTTTCCAGTCTTCATGCTAAGCCAACCAGTTATGCAAATGCAGTCTTTCTAGTAGTAGGTTTCCCCATTCGACAGCCATCTTATAACTCATGTCAAACTACTGAAAGCATCATATTTTCAGGGGCCATCACATCATAAGAACTGCATGTATGGAATCACCAGTCAAATGTGATAAAAGCACTTAAAATGTGATTTTTATGCCACAAAATGTGTTTTTAAAAGGCTTTCCGCCCCCCACTGGAAATTCTTGTCTTGATTGCACAATGCCCTCTTCCTTTCTCCTTTTCCCTGTGTGAGTGTGTCATAACTAGTCTTGCTCTAGGAAATTTCGGTTGACTGTTTTTCCTCCATCTGCCATAGAAGCCCTTTGGTAAATTGAAAGACTTCAAAAACTGTCTGAACAAAGACATTTGAAGCCATTAATCACATTCTTCAATAATGAATCACACTTTAAATGCTGCACACATTTGTCCCTCTTGTTTTTTCACTTCTTTGTACAAACGTTGGGGAAATGCATGTAAAGGAAATGAGCATTTCCTGGGAGGTGTGCTTCACATTGTAAAACTTTAAAAAAATAACCAACAATATTAGACCTAATAAAAATATTGGGCCAAGATAAACAGTTTTCTGTAACGATGTCAGGGCTGCAGATCTATCTGGTGGCAGATCGCTGCATAATATTGAGGACTATTTATCTGAATCAGAATCACAATACTTTATTGATCCCAGAGGGAAATTCCTGTTGTTGCTCAGCATCCGTTTATAAAAAGAATAAAGAGTAAAGCACTAAAATCTCAACAATTAGGCTAGCCGACTAGTACATCTGGTACAGACTAGTGAAAATTAGTCGACTAGTCATGCATATCCCTAAATCTACATTGACAAAGGAGGGAATTTGGGGGACACAAGGTGACCCCCAGCAAATATTTCCTCTGTGGACTCCATTAAAGATTGATTTAGCCATGTTGAGTGCAGATGAAGCAGATTTCAAAGTTAAAATTCCCTTAGCTACATTTCACAAATTACTTTGTGCCATTACCTAGTGCAGTCTTTTACTCTGTGAGAGGAGGTTAATGAAAAGCAGGCCAAAAGTTTAAATATAAATAATGAAACAGATATAAAAGCTTTTGATCTCTTCATACCAGTGATCACTACTGCTTCAAAACAAGCGCACTACTAAACTTTCATCCAGGAGGAAGAAACTGAAGCTCTCTATGCAATGGGTGAAAGCTGTGAATAAAAAAAAGAAAAACAAATCGAGCAAGCTGACTGCTGTAAAACTTGGCGGTGATAGTGTGAAGGTCTGTGGCTGCTTTGCTGCTTCAGGACCTGGACAACTTGCCATAATTGATGAAATCATGAATTCTGCTCTCTAGCAGAAAATCCTGAAGCACAGTGTCCGGACTGATCAGTTTGTAACATGAAGTTCAAGTGCACTTGGGTTGTGTAGCAGGAAAAAGAAACAGACCAGCAAGTCCACCTATGAATGACTCAAAAAAAAAAAAAAAGTCAAAGAGATGCTTTGGCATGAACTTAAACAGGCAGTTTGTGCAAGAAAACCCTCTAATGTAGATGAATCCAAACAATTCTGCAAAGAAGAGTGGACTAAAATTCCTTCAGAGCGATGAAAGGTTCATCGTCAGTTATTGCACAACACAGTTCTTGCCCCCAAAGGTGGCACAGCCAGTTGGATTGCTTTTTCCCTTAAAAATGAAATCATCATTTAAAAATTAAATTTTGCATTTACTTGGGTTATCTTTGTCTAATATGAAAAAATGTTTGAGCTGAAAGATGTAAGTGTGAAAAATATGAAAAAAGAATAAGAATAAATCAGGACGAAGGGCAAACTTTTTCACAGCACTGTATGTGACTTGAGAACGCTTTGAACACTGCAGAAAGGGGATCCGATACATTGTATCTGGCAACCCGGACTGGCTTTGACGTGCCCGAGCTTGTAGTGCGGTGTGCATCTGGAAGTTGTCGCCATCATATCTGGCTAAATATTATCGTAGCTCTCAAGTCAGTCAGCGGCTGTATTTGAGGATATACAGATAATGATACAGTTAGGCTCTCTGTGCTTCCTGCTCTGAGCTTCTGTGGATTGTTGGGATGTTATTGGTCAGTTTTTATGACTGCCGTGTTGTGTAGTTTACTGACACTAGCAGCGGCTGTTGTCAAAGCTCTCATTAGCGAAGTCTTCTTGAGAAGCGGTGAGGGGCGGAGGACTGGTACGACTGACGAAGTAGCTGGCTAGATATTTAACCTTAAAGTTAATAAAGCCACGGCCGGGGGCGTCTTGTATACTCTCCTTTAGCTTTGCCTGTTGCCGCTGAGGCTTGTGACGACCCGCAGCAAAGGAGCTAGCAGCTCCACCAAGCTAGCTGCAACTCCGCCGAGAAACAACGAAGATTCACAGCTGACGGAGCTAAACCTCCGGCTGGGATAGGTCTGCCGCAACGGGAGCTTGTTAAACTGGAGCTGGCATCGTCTCATCTCCGGCCTCTAACACGTATGTCCATCTGTTTGTGCTCAGTCTGCTTATAATTGTGACTTATTGTGGCCTTTCCTGTTGCCTTTGCAAAGTCTCAGCGGTGACTCTTCACCTGCAGCTAGGTTAGCCGGCTATAGCCATCACGTAGTTACACATAGTTGTCGTGCTAGCTTTATACTACTAATTTTACATCCTTAGCAGATGAGAAATGAGTGTGGGGTGTTTATATTCTGGTGGGTCATTTTGTGTGTCGTGCAGCGGGCTGCTGTGCCTGACAACCGGGAAGATGTCTGAAGGGGAGAGCAAGCAGGCCCCGGACACTGTCCAGGAAGTGAAGCCGGAGTCGGCTGCGGCCGCTGCTCCCACAGGTCAAAGTGTGTCATCCGTGTCTCCGCCGGTGTCCGTGGTGACCCAGCCTCCTGCTACTGCTGCCACAGAGGACGAGGAAGAGGAGAGTGAGGATGAGTCAGAGATTTTGGAGGAGAGCCCCTGTGGACGCTGGCAGAAACGCAGAGAAGAGGTAGGGTGGAGACCTAAATTTTGATGGGGTTAGGTTTACTTTCACTAATGTTTAGATAAAAATCTGATGCGTTATCTGTTCATTTTTTACTTCTCTAAAGGTGAATCAGCGCAATGTGCCTGGGATTGATAATGCTTACTTGGCCATGGACACCGAAGAAGGAGTCGAGGTGGTGTGGAATGAGGTCATGTTCTCAGAAAGGAAGAATTTCAAACTACAAGAGGTGGGTGCAGAGCCAGTGCGGTAAAATAGAGCTGAAGCACTGGGTGACCAAGCATCCAACCACAACTGGGCTGCATATAGTGAGGGTGCAGACTACTTGACAGAAGTCTGGGAATTTTCTGTTATTTTTTGGCCATTTTATAAACAAAACCAGTATTCAAACTCAGTATTCAAACTATTCAAAGTGAGTTAAGCCTTACTTCAAAATAAAAATATTTCATCACAGTCCTGGTGATTTTTCCTTTGGTTTATGGCAAAAACCTTTTTGTATATGCAGGAAAAACCATAATTATGATCAGCATATGGTTGTTGTCAGCAAGAGGGTATTCATGCTTGGAACCAACAAAATACCCTAACAAGGGTTTTAAGGATTTGTTTTCATGTGGTTTGTTCTTCTCTTTACTGTAAAGGCCTTAAGGCTGCTGATTTTCTTTTTTCTTTTTGGTTTTAAGCTCCTTAGGGAAGTGGTTGGGTTCATTACTGCCAGAAACCATAACAAAGGCCACGCTGTACCTTTGTGGGTGCAGAAATGGATAAGAATTTTGGAAGGGGAGTTTGTGAACTAAAAGAACAGAACAGTAGAATCAGTATTTCAAGTGATTAAAAGATTTCTAAAATATTTCACTCGTGGTTGATTTGGTGACACCTGCAGTCAGTGGTGGTAACAGCAAGTACGATTTTATGCTGCAGGTCACAAATTCATGGGGCAGCAGAACAAAGTATTGTTTTTCTAAAGAGGTCTGACAGTATTTTGACTCTGTCCATCATGACGTGAGGAATTGTGATTTACTGATCATTTTCCAGTTGACTGTGAATGCTGCTTCCTCTTTACACCACCCGCTATATTAAATGATACTAAATGATCCACCCAATTCAAAGCATTTTGATTGTTTTCCCAGAAGCATTTTGAGATACAAGACTTGAGATTCTTTAAAGTTCTCTCATTCAAATGATGTCTCCAGAGGTGGATTTAGTTGAAGATCTAAGAAGTGAGATTTAAGTAGTTTATTGGAGAGTTTATGGTTTTAAAATGGCCAAAACCCCCCAAAAAAGAAACAGGTCCTATACTTAAAGGCCTGCATACTCGAGGTCTCTATAGAAAAAAAAACAACAACCCTGAATTACCAGTGATGGACACTTAGTGTAGAATTTGCATTTTAATCTTTCAATTACAAGATTGTCCAAACACTAAGCTGTCACGCTAGCCATGAATTGGATATTAATATTTAGACTTCTGTCTGACTATTGAACTTTTTTTTTTAGAGTAAAACTAAAATGTATGTTTCATTGTGTATTAATGAGTAAAGTTTCTGTTTCCTTGTTTTCACCAAAGGAAAAGGTCAAAGCAGTGTTTGACAATTTAATCCAGCTGGAGCATTTGAACATCGTGAAATTCCACAAGTACTGGGCCGATGTCAAGGAAAACCGAGCGAGGGTAGGAGTTCATTCTTTGATTCTTTTGATCATTTCATCAAATTATATACCGTATTTTTCGGACTATAGGTCGCTCCGGAGTATAGGTCGCACCAGCCAAAAAATGCATAATAAAGAACAAAAAAACATATATGAGTCGCTCCGGAGTATAAGTTGCACTTTTGGGGGAAATTTTTTTGGTAAAGAACAGACATTTCACCGTGAAAGGCAATTTATAATAATAATTGGTTAGAGAACAACAGGTCGTACGGTACGTGAATGCAACACAGTCAGCTACGTGACGCATAGACAACAAGCAGTACGTGTCTGGTGTGTTAACATTAACAGTTATTCAGATAACTATAACATGAAGAATATGCAAACTAGTTAACCAAACCATCAATCTCACTCAATGAATTCTCCGTCCTCGGTATCACTTCTAAACAACTCCGCCAACTCCAGAGGTAAACGAAGCGCCTCTTCCGCTTTTGCGTCGTCAGTCGCAGTTTCAATTATTCCGGCCTTTCTGAATCCCGACAGGATGGTTTCAGTTGTCACTGAAGCCCATGCTTTGTCGATACATCCAATGACTTCCAGGAAAGTTGCGTAGCACATTCTCCTGGTTGCCGTGAAGCTGTGCGCTCCATCCATCATCCACAGGTTACGCAGGACTGCCTTAAAGCTCCGGACGGAGATGTCAAGGGGCTGGATTATTTTGGTTAAACCTCCAGGGGTGATGGAAGGCATGGAGTTGAAAACTTATAATTTATATAATAATGTGTTAATAATTTCACATATACGTCGCTCCGGAGTATAGGACGCACCCTCGGCCAAACTATGAAAAAAACTGCGACTTATAGTCCGGAAAATACGGTAAATACTGGTACTATGGCCTGGTTTCTTTCTTTATTTCAGTGTATTTTTTTGTGTGTGTCTGCAGGTTATTTTCATCACTGAATACATGTCCTCAGGAAGCCTCAAACAGTTTTTGAAGAAGACAAAGAAAAATCACAAGACAATGAATGAAAAGGTGGGGCCAGCTCTGCTGGAAACCACCAGTGGATTTTAAAATTTAGATACGTTTAAGAGATCACAAACAGTTGATTTAAAAACCTTAAAAGCCTGTTTAAATATTAAAAACCTTTCTCTATGTTCTTATCTGGTAGGCCTGGAAGCGCTGGTGCACACAGATCCTGTCTGCTCTCAGGTTGGTATGAAGGGTTACAGCTCAGTGTTACAGTATTTGTGGGGTGTGGCACTGACATGATTCACTGTTTCATTAATACAGGGTTTATTTATTACAGCTGCATTAGGTTAGCTATGTTACAAAGGTCCTTGTTTTTATTTGTAACCACTTTTTCCTATTCTCCAGTTACCTGCACTCCTGCGAACCTCCCATCATTCATGGCAACCTCACATGTGACACAATCTTCATCCAGCACAATGGCCTCATCAAGATTGGCTCAGGTGGGCTCCCCAGATCACTTAAAGTAGCAAGAGTTTGTAGTGCCCTCAGCATCTGTTTGGTTTCTATGTTGAAGATGTGCTGACTGTTATTTGCTCTCTCCTTTTTTAATTTTTTCCCCCCAGTTGCTCCTGATACTATTAATAACCATGTGAAAACCTGCCGGGAAGAGCAGAAAAGCCTTCACTTTTTTGCTCCAGAATATGGAGGTGAGGTCCTCCTGTTGTATCGTTTAGGCCTGCTGATGTGTGCAGTTGTGTTTCTGTAATGCTGATTAGTTTTTGTCTGCTTTCAGCTGTTGCCAATGTTACCACAGCCGTGGATATCTATTCCTTTGGAATGTGCGCCTTAGAGGTGAGAGGACGTCTTTTTCTCCTCCGAGCTGTTAAGTCACCTGCTCTCTTGTTTCTGTGGTAATATTACCAGAAAATATGAGAGCATAGTTTGCCTGAAGAGCAGCTTCAATGAACGCTCACTATGTCTATTGTCTATTGTAAAATACTTTTACTGTCTCACTTCCACAGATGGCTGTGTTGGAAATCCAAAGTAACGGAGATTCGTCTTATGTGTCCCAAGAAGCCATAAACAGTGCCATTCAGTCCTTAGAGGACCCACTGCAACGGGTGAGTGAGATAGGGAGGCATCTAAAGCTCTCGTGGCTATTCGGGAGAGACATTTACAACCTAAAGTGTTTGTCTACACATTTTCAGGAGTTTATCCAGAAGTGTCTGGAGGTCGACCCCAGTAAGCGACCCACAGCTAAGGAGCTGCTGTTTCACCAGGCCTTGTTTGAGGTGCCCTTACTGAAGCTGCTGGCTGCACACTGCATTGTCAGCCACCAGCGTGAGTCAAAGCGTGCGCACAGATACACAAAATCTGATCCTTTTCCTCATTTTTCAAACTCTTTGGTACAAAGTCAGTTCAGAGGTAGACCCAGTAAAACACTCGACACACCCACCAAATGTCTATATTTACACCTAATTGCTGTTTGAAATAATGTCTGCAGCTTTAAAAGGTCAAATTGCTCATATTTCTAAGTCCATAAATAATTAAGATGGAACAGTTTAGCAGTTAAAGCCATTATGCAGTTTTCAGTAATGTAATGTAATCCTGTAATGTTTTTATTTTTGAAAAAGCATAATTGATCATTGTTCTTCTTTAATAGTGATCTCCTCTGTTTACCTCAGACATGATTCCTGAAAATGCTTTAGAAGAAATGACAAAGAACATGGATCCCAACCTCGTTATTGTTGAAGGCAAAGAGGGGGTTCAGATGAAGTAAGTCTGAGTGTAACATTAGGAAACATGAATTGTGGAGATTTCTGTGATTTTTATCATCACAATAATAACTTACATTTTAAGCTATTGGAGCAATTTGGGTTTGCACTTTTTTTATTGGAATAATATTTAAATCCAATGTTTTCCTTGAAGATTGCATTACTGTTGAGTCCTACAGGGTCTAATGTTTTGTGACTGCTTAATTAAGAGTGCCAATAATAGTCTTTCTTTTGCCCCAGGCTCTCCCAGTTTCCTGCTCTCGAGCTGGACAAATTTCTGGAAGACGTAAGGTAAGAGAACAGTTGGGAACACACTGTGGAACAAATTTGCAGTCAGTTAGAAATTTCTTGTTTGACTGCATGGATCAGTTGACAAAATCAGCTGAGGAAGGTGAAACACGAGTTGCTTCCACAAAAACCAAAAACAGGAAACTGCAGTCGTGTTTGTTGTGTGTTCAGTAAAAGCTGTTTGGATGTATAAAACATTTTGCAGCTGCCGCATTTGAACAAAAGCTGTACTGCAGCGTGACCCAAGCTGTTGCTTGACCTTTGTTTTAACAGGAATGGGATCTATCCTCTGACTGCCTTTGGGGTCCCCTGTCCTCAGCAACCCCAGCAAGAGGCTGTGAAATCACCCATAGTTCCCCCATCGGTCAAAACCCCGACTCCTGAACCCGCAGAGCTCGAGACGAGGAAGGTAAGAACAGAAAGCAGACCTTAGATAATTAATTGTACTCTGCATAGATTTTAAAGTCATAAAAAGATGTTACATGGCTGTTGTCTTTATCAGCATTTTGATCCGAGTCTGCATGTCAGTGCATTAAGCAGTTTTCCTTTTGGGCCTCTCAGGTACTTCAGATGCAGTGTAATATTGAGCCTGTTGATGAGGGCACGAAGCATCATGTAAGTCACACCTCAGCCCGTCTGATGAGTAACACTGTCTGTACTATATGTGAACGTGCTTTGTTAGACTTCTGAATGGACTCATTTTATTCTTCTTTCAGCTGACCTTGCTGTTGAAACTTGAGGACAAATTGAACAGGCACTTGAGCTGTGATTTGTTACCAAGTGAGTGTCTTGTTTTGAAATTATTTCGCCATGCTTTCATATTTGCATCACTTTCTTATGTGAGAAAATGGGTTTGAAATGCTTTGTCAAGGCAGCTCAGCGCCGTAGATTTGCTGATGAGGTTTAAGTCAAAGTATTCTTACATTTAGTGTATCTTAAGTATTTTGTGATTGATTTATTTTCCATCTCAAATGATTTTTCTTTCATTTGCTGCTCTGATTTTTGGTGCATTGCTACCTTGACACTGTACTCACAAGCATTGTTGGGTAATGTTGCTTTTAAGTAACTTGTTACATTATACCATTAAAAGTTATCTGATACAGTGTTGCATACTACAAATACCCCCCCCCCCCCTTCAGTTACCTTGCGCAAGTTTATTATGCTCGGTGTGTGTGGCCTGCTGTGCATTTACTTTCTATTGCAGACTCCAGAAGTGTGGGCTGTGGCCCCCTGGTGGGCATTTTAGGCAGTGCAGGTGATTCACAGGAAGACATTTACAGTAATAAAAAAAGATTGGTTTGCTCTTGTGTGGTGTAGTTTAAAAATATTGTATTAAATATTTACTTACAAAAACAAGAAATAATGACACGTTAATTTTTATATCACATTTTAGGGCTCCTCAGTTGTGGGTAAAAAAAAAAAAAACTA
>VUQK01023531.1:26562-46723 GCA_015106715.1 Bujurquina vittata | reverse complement strand
AAAAAAAAAAAAAAAAAATTTTTATTTTTTTAAAACAATTTTGGGGGCCTCCGGTGGGGGGAAAAAAAAAAAAAAAAAACTCAACTAGAGCCGTGCCTACCAGTTGCTGAAAGTAAAGCTGTTAATAGAATAGCTTTTATTGTCATTGTCAGCCTCAACAAGCAAAGCCTCAGATCAAATTGAATCAACAAATATAAAATGCTTTATAAGCTCGTATGAGGATCAGCGATTAAATGTTTGAGTGGGCTGCACCCCATTTCAGATTTCTGAAATGGGGTGCAGCCTTCTTAAGTTTAGGAATGTCTGTCTTAGTGTGTTGACTTTATCTCAATGCAGAGTTACTGGTACTGGTAATGTCTCCTCTGTTACACAACCAGCAGCATGTTTGTTGATTTCACTCTGATAGCTTCAGCTAAAAGTAAACCGTTCTAGAGCTACAGCACACTCAATGCGCCTCACCACCAGCGTTGTGGAGCTGCTCTGTTGAGCTCCTTGACACTTGGTCCTTGTCAGCCAAGCATCGCCCTATATATTGGTGCACAGCTGCATGCAAAGGATTCAGAGGGAGACTGAAGATTGCAAATGTTTCTTTTGTTAGAAAAAAAGGAAACAGGAAATAAAGTAATGTTTTAACGATACAGTATTTTTTCAGGCTATTACAAACCATCGGCAGAGATGGAGTAGGTATCCAAACACTTTGTCGCCCCATCCCCATTTAAATATTGTATTTTTGTTCAGATGAGAACGTGCAGGAGCTGGCTGTGGAGCTCGTTCAGCTGGGGTTCATCAGTGAGGTGCGTGGAGTTCCTTATGACCTCTCTTACCACATTACACTGCTTTTAGTTGCACACCGTCAGCTGAAGATTGAGTCTGACTTCACTGTCTTTCCTTTTCAGGGCGATCAGCCTCGACTCACATCCGTTCTCGAAGAGGCCTTCTCGAAGTTCTACAACCGGAATGGTTCTCTCAATCCGGTGACTGTTTCCTCGTAGCGGAGGACTCATCAGGCCTTCTCTCAGCCTTCCTCATCCTTTTACAGCAGGACTAGCTTTTGCTTCATCTCCAAGTTGCAGGAAAGCCTTTGCGAGGACAGAGGAGGAAGCCTCAGTCTGACTGCGCATCCCGCAGCCTGTTCTTGTATCTTCTAGTGGGAAAAGCTGCCACTAAGTGGTTGTTGCTTTAGATCTCTTTGTTTTCCCACCAAATACAGCCATCTGCTTCTCTGTTAAGAGGAAATCCTAGTTGCAATGGAAAATACAAATGTTTTCACTGTTTGGCTTATTTCTGTCAATTCTGAAGTAGTAAAGAAATGGTAGAGGTAAGCAAAAAAAAAAGGTAACAGTATTTTCCTTAAGTCAGTGTTAAAATTGTATTTTAAACATTTTTACTTTAAACTGTTTAATAGTTGTATGGGGAAAAAACTGTCTTGGCATACTGAAGTGTGTGTGTGTGTGTGTGTGTGTGTGTTATACGGCGTTATAGGGTTAAATCTGGTCGTCTGGTCCTTTTTAAATTGTTTCTTCAGCAGCGAGTGAGGCATCTTCTTATCTTGTGTCACTTCTGGAAGACTCGCATCAAACGAGCATCAGTTTTACTTCAGAGTTCTGTAATTGTGCAACATAGTCATGAAATATGCAACCGAAACACAATCTGAAGAGCTACAGATAAAATATTCAGAAGATCAAACTATTTATTTGTGTTATATCTTTTTCTTGGTGTGTAATGTACTTCACTTCCAGCACTAAGGCCGGTGGTTGTTTTGAATGTATGCTCTTGCTCTTTTTCTTTAAATTACGCCGTTATTTTTCACAACAAATTGTGGTCCAGCTACTATAAGTAGAAAATTGCAGCACTTACGCGTCAGGATAAGGTTATTGAAAAGCTGTCTGTAGGTGGCATTTTACAAGCAGGGGGTTGGTTAGATCCACGTGGGCTTCCTCCAGCATTTAAGCATGTGATTGATGATTGTCATCAAGGTCGGTGAATGCATGCATGCTTTTCCATGTCTAAATGGAAACCGATGCATGCAATAAACTTGCTTCAGGAGTTTGTTTTGTTTTTGCTCTCAAGATTTGTGATATTTTACCATGTAGAGAGACTTTTGTCAGCTTAGGCCCATCAACCTTTAGCTGATGTCATTCAGACAGGTTTCCTTCATGGACACCAGAGCTAAAATCTTTTGAGAAGTTCAGCTAACTGGCTCAGACCACTCAGTTAACTGTCTGGGGATCTCTCTGCTAGTCTGCATGTTTATGCAGCCTGTCAGAGATGTCCTGTGGCTTATGGGTTGTATACACCAATAGGAGATTTATGATTTAGAGATGGAAATTTAGTCAATGATCCAGTGTTGGTCTCTCTGTGCTGTGACAGGGTCTGTAGATACTGTGAGATAAGCGTGTAGGACAGCCTGGCATGCTTGTAACCATCTTGTGCACTGTATGCTGGACACTGTTTCTGCAAAGCATTAACCTTTTTTTTTTTCTCACTTCCTGAAATTAAAAAAAACACTGTCAGCACATAATGATGATTACTGGGGGTGTCTTTTTTTTTTAAAGCAGTGCTCTATGAGGAGATCAACTTCCACAAGCACAATACATCCTTATTGTGTACTAAGGCCAGAGTTGTTTTAGTTATGTCTGGATTCTTCCATGGAAAAATCCATCAGCGCTTCCCACCTGACCTGAAAATTATTTTAAACTTTGGCAATTGGTATATCACACTATTCTGAGTAACAGGACCTTGAAGTACTAGAGGGAGGATTTAAATTTAGTGCTTTATAAATCGCACTGCTTTTTCCTATTCATTACTTCTTGAGTACCAGAGAACTAAAAACTACATTTAAGCTCTGTTTACACCCACTTAGAGGGTCATAATCTACACCCACAGGCCTGTTTCTTTCTTTGTTTTTTTCTCTGACCAACTTTGAGCATCAGTATCATGGTGTATCTCATAGTTTAGTAGAAAAACTGCACCCATTTAATGTCTACGATGAGAAGTAAGAGAAATAGGCATTTGTAAACTGAGTGTTTTTGAGAATTTGTTGGAGAAATGTCAAAGTGCATTTAGGGTAAACTTTTGGGAATCACATCATGTGGGATATAGATTGCTGGACAAAACAAGCTATATCATCTAAAAGTGCTGTTTTTAACTACATTTTGCTCATAGGCTCATCTTCTAGCACTGCATACATGCAGTTAGGCCCATAAGCAGCAGTCAACATCCCATGGATGTCTCCAAATGCTGTTTCCTCCCTTCAGATGCTCTGTCCGTGCCATCGCTTTACCTCCACTGAGTTTGGCAGATAAAATGTGGGATGCTTTGGATCACAAGCTGTTTCCTGGCTGATGTAAAATCCACTGTGATAAAAGCACAAAAACTGGTATACTTTAAGGGAGAAAGTAAAGAAAGATATTCTGAAATAATCCAAGTGTTTCTTTTATCAATCTGTTGTGAGACTTTATGAGCCAGAACGTTTAGGAAAATGTTCTTCAGAAGCTTTTTCGGAAAGCACTTCTCTTTTCAGAAGAAGTCAGTTTTGCTCATTTTATCTTAAAATTCAGAAAATGAAACTGTGCGCACACATACACAAATGAGACTAATTCGGTAATGTAAATAATTTATACAAAACAGGATCCTGGCATATCAGGAGTGTGATCTCCAGTCTCAGAGCATCATTGTTTGAATTAACAATTGCCCGTTCAAAAATGTTAATAAACTGTAGCCCTTGTACAAGAATATTCATGTACATAAAGTCACAATGTGTGCTCAAATAACAGTTGAATAAAACACATTTCATGCTGACAAACACATTGCCGTACAAAATTACAGCAGAATAGAAGAACAGCGAGACTAAAAAATATTTTTGATATAAAACACCCTAAAAACACGCTCTAAATAAAAAGCTACCAAAATGGTGACATCCAGTTCATGAGTGTTTTTCATCTGCGTGGGTAATTTTCAATTCTGTACACAGTAAAAAAAAAAAAGAAAAAAAGAAGAAGCAAAAACTACAAAAACAGTACATAGCACTTCAATTCAAACACATTACTCTTTCACATTAAAATCTGTTTTACTTCCGAGTTTGAAAGTATATAGGCACAGTAATTTCATCCGTGAGCCACGTTTTATCACTACATCCGGCGCTGTTCACAGCTCTGCTTTAACTCTCGGACAAAGTCACGGTCTCCCTCTTTTCCAGATGCCACAAGCTGCCAAACATCAAAATTAGCTGGCTCTCAGTCGCAGCTCACGTGAGCTCCTTTTGCTAGATTTATCAGGTCGGTAAGACAACAAAATGTCACTTAATTGTTCTCAAGAGTCTCCCGGACCGCAACCGGGTAGATTCATACAAAGACAACACCTGTGACGTAGAAATATTCCAACTCTGAAGGGTTTCATTCCAAAACACTGTGTGGAATCTTTTGTCTGAATTTCAGCACAATTCAAATATTTCTAATTCTATTTACAGGCACACACAAGAACATCTTGGTGGATACTTGCTTTAAAAAATTGGGGTATGTTAAATAGTCACTTTTACACTTTGATAGAATGGTACAAGGATAAGCCACAGCATTAAAACCACTGACAGGTGAAGTGAGGAACACTGATGATCTCGTTACAATTTTAAGCAGGGAGGTTTTGAATTTACTTTGACACACAGGTCCATCCATCCATCCATCCTGGAGTAAAGGTTGCTCAGACCTCCCTCTCCCTGCCTGCCACCTCCAACTATTCTGGTTGGACACTGAGGCGTTCCTAAGCCAGCTGAGAGAGATTCTGTCCAGCATGACCTGGGTTTGCCCCGGAGCCTCCTTCCAGCAGCACATGCCTGAAACACTTCACCTCGGAGACACCCGGGAGGCATTCTTTCTAGATGCCTGAACCACCTCCCTTTGATGTAAAGGAACAGCAGCTCTACGCAACGCCACTCCGAAATAGCCAAGCTTCTCGCCCTATCTTTGCAAGGAGAAGTCCAACCACCACTTCAAGGAAGCTAATTTCTGCTGCTTGGACCTCATTCTTTCAGTCACTACCCAGAGCTTGTGGTCACAGGAAAGTCCACCAACCCAAAGATCTGCAGGGAGACCTGCAGTCACTGCCTGCTGACAAAATTTACTCAGACCCAACCCAACCCCAGCACACTCATGTATGCTGAAACTGTAACATCTTTAACATACTGACCCTAAGGTCTAAACCCCCAGATCTCAATCCAGACAAGCAGGATGTGCCTAAAAACTCACAATCCAAAATGACCTCACTTAAAAACCAACAGGAATCAAAGGAGCTGCTGCCCAACAGCCCCAGAGGTCCCATTAACACAGCCATTGAGGCCCTGACTGCTCTGATGGCACGAGGGGGGTCCACACAATATTCTGCTGGTGGTTTTAATGTTGTAGCTGATGAGTGTGTGTGTGCATATGTATTAGTGTGGACCTGATTTTTCTTTAATTAAAATATTTTTCCCCAATAAAGAGATCCTGTCTATTAACACAACCATTGAGGTTTGGAGATAATCCTATATTAGGATTTTTCATCTTCATATAATCATGTTTAGACATGAATGTTCACATTTAAACTATTTACCCCAAATCTGTTAAAGATTTAAATATGAAACACTTGAGAATATCTATTTTTAATGGACCCTTTTTCAAAGAAAAGCAGAGACGACCAAAAGCGCGATGGCTGAATTCCATTTAGCGGCTCCAGTAAATGACTTGCTGAGACACCTGAACAGCAGTCAGCCACTGTGATTTTAGTACCAGTACCTGTGCTTTTCTAACTGCAGCAGATCCATATGTCTGCTGGAAAAAGGTCCATTCGATCATTATATTCTAATAAACACTGACAATAAATTGACAAATAGGGATGGGGAAAAAAACATAACTTTGAACCTTCTTGTCAATATTGCAGCAGATCAGTCTGAATTCTTACACATTTGTGAGGATAATACATATACTGACTTAAATATTTTTGATCGGTTCATTTAACTTTCATGCCAGGAGTTACACTGTACAAAGCGGGCATGAAATATTTTACAGCTGCAGCAGAGAACTCATCGGTGGCATGTTACAATAAAAATTTACCCCCGATGAAAACTGTTAAACATTTCGCTCCAATTTTCTCTGGACACGTGGCTCCAGCTGTCTCTAGTTCATCACCCTGTTGATGTCCACATCGAGCACCAGATCTTCATTCGGATAAATCTGTGGGTTCTGATGTGGTTTTCTCTGCTGACTACTGCATTTGTATTTCATCATGATAGGTAAACCTTTTCATACAAAATGTGGCTTGAGCAGCTCTGCATATTAGATACCTCATTTTGGAGTGAAACTCTTCGACCCTTGATGTGGCAGGAAACATGAAATTTACAGAATAATTTCAAGTTAGCACCAGCAGTGCAGCAAAAGGCATTCGACTTGTGGAGGCTTATTCTGGTTCCACTCATGGCTGGAAGTAGAGGACTTCACGGTGCTGTTTAGCTCTGTAATAAACTGGTCCGGATCTGACGAGGTCTGAGGATGGTGTCAAAGGTTAGGACGTCCTTTATTTCTTCAAACACTGGTACATCAGCGCTCGTGGATTCAGCACGTAGCGCTCGGAGTTGAGTAACTTGGTGAGATTCTGTGGCACATGGGGCCGGGGAGCCACGTAGGACATGCCAGGGCTCACTGCCATCACCTCAGCAATCTTCTGCTTCATCTCACTTATCTCCCGGTCCTGCTTCATAACCTTATCTGTCAGGGAAAGGTGTAGATATTAGGAGAGGGATACTGAACTGAGCTCTAGTCCATAAGATTTCTGTTATTTCTGCACAATGTCCTTTGGCGCTGTCTCAGGAAAGGCATCCGGCCTTAAAAAAAAATCTGCTAAATCAAACATGTCACTATGTGACACACTTTAACAGTCCTGTGCAGAAATATAAAGAGGAGTTTATCAAAACACACATTCAGAACTTTTACTTAAATCCACATGTTTAATGTTTGGTAAAGTCTGGATCAAATTCGTACTAGCCAGCCTGTGTTGAAACATTTGAAAGCAGTGAAATGTTAAATGAAGTTAAAAATATTAAGATCCTGGCAGCCACACGGTGGTGCTGTTGGATCCAACTTCCAACAAAACCTCATCATTTGTTCCACAGGCCATGATTTACTTTTCCTTAAAATGAATTTCTAAGCTATTGGACAGGATTAGTCGGCAGACAAAACAATTATTATCAAAAATAAGGATATCAACCTTGGGCGATTTCTAGCTGTCTGCGGGCGTCTCCCAGCGCAGAGAAGAGGTCAAGTTTGATGCGAGTCTCAGCACTCAGGTTGTACTCCAGATGTTGAGCTTTTTCCTGCATGGCTGACAAAGTGGACAGCAGCATATCTGTCTCTTTCTCCACACAGCGGTACTTTCCCAAAGCCTGAGTCCAAAGAACACATTAGCAGTAAGGACAAATGCAAAAAATCAATATGTAATACCTCTTGCTGTGACCACCTGTGGGAGTTGGTGCTTTGATTTCCTGAGCGTCTTTCTTTTTCTTTTCTTTAAATTTCAGACAGGCAGAGTTTCAGTGGGTTCGCTTAGAAAACCAATGCACCACACATAAAATTACTTCCACACAGTGATGATGACCAGCCAGCCATTCAAAAAACATAAAATCTGCATGACATTTGTTACTAAGATATTCTTAAAAAATGACTCTTTCTGAATCAAAATTTCCTTTTAACAATTTCCATTTTGTGAAAGATGATAAAGAACTATAATGTTTTTATGAAAGACCTGGCTTCTATTCCAGCATGCTCCATGGAAAGTATGTCACTAAAATGAAATCAAATACCACACAGGACCACAATTTACACACCTAATGCCAGACAAAAAAAAACATCCATACAGTAATACTGCAAATTGATGTGATGACAGTGCAATATGGCGACTGCAGGCCAAAATAAAACGGATTACAGAAAATGCTCAAGGTCCCCAATGAAAACCATTCTGTTTTCTTAGAGAACAAAAAGAGTCAGACACACAAAAATCAGAAACAGCAAGTCAAACAGCAAAAAAAGGACTTCATGACCAAACTGAGGACAACCGAGCACTGGACCACTTGACTCACAGACACTTAAACTCACAAGTTCATTCCCAAATAGAGTAAAACGATACCTCAACATCACTCTCTAGATCTACCACACGACTCTCTTTCACTTGATACTCCAGCTGTAGTTGTTTGTACTCTGTCTCTAGCTCTTTAACTCTTTTCCTTAACATTTGGGTTTCACAGTGTTCCTGCCTGGTGTAGGAGATGGAGAAAATAAGAGTGTTTGAACTGAAGACTAGTTCGCACAGAATAAAAGACAGGACATTTAATTTGCATTTTTAAACACATACAAGAGAGATTATTTTAAAAGAAGCCATTGGTTATGGTAGTAGGGATTAAAGAATAGTTTTAGATGTTGCTCATCTGTTTTCTTGCTGAGAGCTAGAGGAGAAGATCAATATCACTCTTGGTTAGCTTAGCGGAAATGCTGGAAAGTGGGATAAACTGCTAGCTTGGTTCTGTTCAAAGGCAACATATGCTCACTGGCCACTTTGTTAGGTATGCCTGTGCAACTGCTCATCCAACCCATCCAACCCAAATATCTAATCACCCAATCCCGTGGCAGCAACTCAGTGCATTCAGACATGTGGACACGTTAAAGAAGAACTGCTTGAGTTGAAACTGAGCATCAGAATAGGGAAGAACGTGGCATGGTTGTTGGTGCTAGATGGGCTGATCTGTATTTTAGAAACTGCTAATCTGTTGGGATTTTCCCATACAACCATCTCTAGGGGTTTACAGATAATAATTTGAAAATGGAAAATATCCTCTGGGAAAAAATGCCTTGTTTTCTTTTTCAAAATGTGTCAGCCCTGTGCTGGACTATTTCTTGGCTAAGCACAGTGAAAGAAAGCCAAATTAAATAAATGAATAAAGTGGTACTCAGTAAAGCCTCAGTCACACAGGCCAAGAGACTGGTCAGTGTGCTCCTGCTCCTGGCAAACTTCTGGTTGCAAGACAAATATGTGTATTCTGCAACCAGTTGGTGAATGACTGCTCTTTGTTCCTGGCTGTTGCTAGGTAAGATTCTTTACAAAGGACGCTGCACCGAAAACCTCCCTAGATTGCTTTGTTCACTAATAAGTTGCCACGGTTGCATGAAAGACACCAACTTGCCTGCAAACGCTGGCCAACTATTCACTGAGCGGAAGTGAAACGTCAAAAAGTGTGACAGGAACCAGAAAAGGAGACAGCTGGCTTTCTAAATAAATGTTGTGCCGCACCGCTGAAGCTAACATGTTTCAAAAGGTGCAACTTTTACTTTGAAGGTAAAAGGTCTTATTTTGTGTCACAGTCTTTACTGTTTCACTACAGGTCAGAGAGTCGCTGGGGAATGTTTGCACACAATTCTGCGACTTCCATGCAAACTAAGGGCGACTGTGGCAATCTGCTAGCAACCAAAGTGACTGCAAGGAAGTTTTCTGTGCAGCACTCTCTTTGCCTCTGCCCAGGGTGTACCCTGCCTCTCGCCCTGTGTCAGCCCTATGTCCAGCCCCCTCTGCAACCCTGAACGGGATAAGCGGAAGTGAATGGATGGATGGATGGGTGGATGGAAGTGCTAGGATTACCGACTGGTCTCTAAGTCTGTATTAAGGGGGCCCAAGGTATAGAAGTGACATTGCAAGGCAAACTGGCTAAGAAAGGCTAATCAAAGTAATGTTGATCTCCTCATTCAACTCACAATAAGAAAGCAAGTAAACATAATTTAATCAATTTCTTCAAATTTTTGGCCATATGCTCACAGCAACATTTAACTCGGAGTAAGTTTCTGGAAATAAAAAAGGAAATATAACAGGAAACCAGTTACCTGTTTGTTAGGCTCCGTGCTGTGCTCGCCGCCTCCTCCAGTTTCTGAGCCTGTAGCTCAGCCAACTGCTTCTCAGCAGAAAGCCTGGCCTCTGCCTCTGCTCTGGTCTTCTTCTCCAGCATCACACAGGCCTGCTTGTCCCTCTGCTTGTTTTTGGTTAAGCACAGAATCCTGAAGGGATGACATTAAAGTAGCTTTAAATAAGTTCCAGAAAAAGAACATCAATATGTGGGTTACTGCAACACGCCAATGGTCTCGTTTGAGATTAGCGTCAGCAAACTTCAAAAAAAGACATAAATGTTAAACAGGTTTCTTATCATCCTTGTAGTTGTTAAGTCACTGGAGAGCACCTTCCTTTAAAAACTGGAGCGTGTCTTATCAAAGCTGGTGGTGCTGATCAAAACTGCATAACATGCTCATCTTAAATGCGATTTTAAAGCCTCTGGCAGCTGGACGTGGCTTTGATCTGGTAAATGTGTTAGGAGTACCTCTGTAGCAGGATGAAATAACTAACTGAGACACCCCCTCACGCCAATCCACCCCACCCCTACACACTTTATTTTTTTAGCTCCAAATGTGCTTAGAGTGATAATCTGTTTTGGTAGATAAAACTGTAGTCACATATTGGAGGCAATGTGGAAGTGGGGAAAGAAATTGACATAAAAACATAAGCAAAGTAGATACTGTGGCAATATATGGTTTAAAAAATGATTTGTGCAGAAGTGCAGCTCAGCACTGTCTGTAGTAAATGCAGCAGAGTGGCATCACAGCTGATCAGTGCGGTCTTCAAAGTAATAAACAATAACCCTCTCATATTCCCTTTTCTGGATCGATATATATATATATATATATATATATATATAATTCATGCAAACAGCATATTCACTTTGATTTATGAATAAACCTTAAATAGTTGATTAAACCAAAAGAACTTTCAAACATTTGTTAGTGCAGGATTTTGTATGTTTTTGCGTGAGAGTAAATTTAAAGTCTTTTGGTTTGCAGCTTGGACAGATGCAAACCAAACAAAAAGAAACAAAAAATCTGTCTACCTAATATTTTTAGGTAGCATTTTTTTGCATGTTTTCACTTGTTAATTATAGACTGAAATAACGTGTAAATACCAGAGTGAAGGAACCAAATACCACTCACTTGCTCTGGAGCAGCATGTTGGACTGTCTGAGCAGGGAAACCTCTGGTCTCAGGCTCCTCTCACTGTTGGTCAGGTTGCAGATGTGACTTCGAAGTTCCTGTTCGGACTGCCTGCTCGCCTGCAGCTCGCTCTTCAGCCTCCTCAGCTCCTGTTCCAGCCTTCAAGATACACAAAGACCTTTTAATGCTGCTTTAAGCATCGCATAATTTAAGCTCAGCTAAATGGTGACTTACCTGCTTATCTGTTCAGTGTGGTAATTCTGAGCTGCTGCGGCGCTCTTTTCTGCTGCATCCCTGTTGGGGCTGACTGTTTTAGAGCTGGATCTCTGCTTCTTCTCAGTCCTTCCCGCAGGGGGTGAAGGAGTATTTGAGCTGCTTCTCCTGATTTTTGGTGAGGAGCTCTTAGCTGCCCGCATTGCTTTGCTTCCATGCTCCTCTTGAGGTAGATTTTCTGGGATTGTTGATGATTCTGTTCCTCCTGTGCTGCTGTGCAGCAGATCTTTGGACTCACCCCCACTGGGTTTGGATGAGGAGGACGATGGCGGCCGGCGGTTTGGTTCGGTGAACCTCATCTCTTGTGACCCTTTTTCTGTCGCTCTCTCTTCACTGCGGATCTGGAGGCAGTCTACGGTGTGTGTCTCATCATGGGCCACCACAGCACCATTCTGACACTGATACTGACTTGACTCAGGCTTGATCTTCCATTTTGAGGCTGTAAAAACAAGAAAAAAATGTCAGTTTAAGGAGCCTACTTTGCAGCTCAGGCATGAAACATCTAGAATTAAGAAAGATTTACAGTTTGCTCACTTTGGTTTGAATTAATATTCAAAGGTTTAAACAGGGCCAACATTATTCATTGCAATTACTCATTAATAGAAAATACTTCTCCCTGACTTAACCCAACCAGGACAGACTTACATGCAGTCTTTTCACTGACCCTTTGGAGAGTAAAAATAGACTCTCCACTGATTTTACACATGAAAACCAGTTTTCACCTATAGACTGTACATAAAAGATAGACAGAGCCACCCTGACATCACTTATTGTAATAACTTCAGGCTTGAGATGAATGTGCACTTAAAATCAGAGACTTAATAGCGTCAAGGTAAGTCTATACACAACTTTATCAGCCTTTTTGACTCTAATAGGGACCAAATAAACATTCTACAACTAAAACTTCAAAATGTAGTTATCATGCATGTATTTAAGGAACCATATCCTGACATTTTTGCACCTGTGTTTCTATCATCTTCCCTTCACCTCCCTGTGTCTTATCTGTGAACTGGCACATTCTTGTTCTAATCACCTCACTGAAGCCCCATGAGTGCAGATCGTAATAAACTGTCAGCCTCCAAACAAGAACAACTGCTATCAGAAGAAGAGTGAAAAGCAGATAAAAAAGGATTGTAGGTGGCAGTGCAAATGCTTGGATGGTGCAGGTGCACAGACTCACTGCTGCTGCCATCTGTGCCTGTCTTGGGATAAACCTGCAGGCCTGGGGGGAGCGAGTGCTGAAGGAGGTGCATGTGGAAGTCATTCTCATTCTGCACTGCTTTCTGTATGCGCAGCTTAAAGATATTGGTGAAGTAGCAGGTGGCATCAAACCCCAGATAAACTACAGGATATCCAATACTGAAAGTGAATAAAGAAGCAAAACAAGGGAGTTACAGTAGAATATACTGGATGTTCCCACTTAAATACCTGAATCTGAAAGTATTTATGATTAATGTGAAATGTGTTTTTTTTTGTTGTTGTGGTTTTTACATGTGACACAACAGGTCAGTGGTGCACACAAAGTATATGCTTAATGAAATAATACATCTAAATTTTAAGTATACATTTATATTAGCATCAAATCAACTTACCAGTGAGCAGCAAAAAGATGGGACAGGTTGGCATGCGAGGTTTTAAGGTCTTTGAGTCGAAGTGAAGCCTCCGTATACACGAGCAGGATCCACAGAGACACTGTCGATATACAGATGCCCTTCTCTAAGGAGAAAATAATCAGATGGAAACAAAATTACTTATGAAGCAAAATAATTACTGTCAAACATGAGTTTTTATGAGAGGCACAAAGTGAGGTAGATTTTGCCAAAAGGATGATAATCTTCATACTAACCTGTGTGCCATATGTAATTGAACAATACATAGGTGCTTGCCACAAAGAACAGCCAGTGCAAAGGAACAAAAATTAAACAAAAGATGTCCAGGGTGAAGGCAGCACAAACAAAAACAACACAAATAACCTGCAAAAAAAAGAAAAGAAAAAAACAACAAGAAAATGTGAGTAATTCACTGAAAATAGAAGAAAAGCCATGTTCTTGTTCACTGCATGAAGCCTACTACACAGCACTGGCTGGCTTATCATCATCAGGGCCAGTTCACAGAATATGAAATCAAACACAGCAGGAATCCTCACCAGCCCATGACAGTGGAAAGTGGTGTACACGCTCCCAAAGAAGAGCCAGCACGGCCACAGGTACTCCAGTCTGAATTCAAGGATGAAGTCTGCCAGCAGCACCAGTGTCCACATCACCATAAACTTCAGGAAGGTGTATGCACTACAAAGATATGCAGATTGTTTTACTTAAATCCACTGTCATTATTATTATTATTATTTCACTTTGATTACATGGGGAAAAATGTGCCTCTTCTTCTGATTCCAGTAAATAAAGGCTTTCAAATAAAGCATCAGATACACACACAGGCCCAATACAAGACTGGAAATTGGAAAAAACAAAAAAACAGTGTTAGTCTGTAATTGAGCCAGCTGCATCTTAAAAATACAGTCCTTCCTTTTAAGAGGAGGCACTATAACAAGAACAATGACAGTTCCCTCGTTCATTTTATTAGGCGGCCACAAGCCAAACAGGAGCTGTGCTTTCCTCCTTTGTTCTGCTCATCCATAGGCTGCTATCACATCACCCCTTCTTTGTTTGGTAACCATGGCAATATTTCATCTGGAGGAGAGAGGGAACACCACAGCATCCTTCTGCAAGTCCACAACAGCCTTTCAGTTTTATTAATAAAGAATGCATTTAAATTGACCTCATGGGTATTTATATTATAGCTACTAAACATGCAAGTTGTTCTACAAGAAATTAGAAATAATTTAATCTGTTAGGTGATGGCTTTTAAATGGCACATTAAATTCATCCTAGAAGCTCAATTTAGTCTTATTATTCTCCTCAAGTAGCATGTGTAATTGGATTAACAAACCTGTGACGTGTGCAAGTTATTCAAGAATAAAAAGGCAACATTTAACCTTAAAGAGTGTCGAGGAACAAAAGGAGAACATCAAAACATCTCATAGAGCTGATGTAACTTTAGTTTCTCCATGTTTTAAATATAATTACTGAATATGTTACTGCAGTCATACACACACACAGAAAAATAAGCATGAAGAAATTAACACTGCATCTTAAATTATTTAAGCAAGTTCTAATCTGCCTTATAATATTTCCAGTAGAGTGTAATTCAGTATTTGCATTTATATATATGTATATAAAAGCAGGGGGTTAATTCCAGGAAGCCCGAGAAAGCGTAAACAAAGAGCAAGAATTTTATATTTGACTGACTTGCAAATTCAAAAGAATCCCTAAAATAGGATGTTTAAATCTCCCCCCAAATACTATTTCATGCATTTGTTATATTGTTTCTGTACAATGAGGCACAATTTAAAAAAAAAAAGAAAAAGTGTATTTTTTTTAATCTTATTTGCTTGTCTTTTCTTGTCTGGACTCAGTCTAGACGCTTCCACATTTTATGTGCAATATGAGCCGCCTTCGTTCAGCCCAACAGGAAAACACGGTTATTTATATTTTTTCAGGAAAACAAACAAACACTATTACTATGTTCATTTTACGAGTAACCAAGTCCGGGGGATACAGGAGGCGATGAAAAAGCAGGTGAAACGAAAGAAGGCCGACGTCAACTTGTTTTTATTCTGCAAACAGCGCGGGCTGAAGTAGCCCAACTCTGCGCAACATTTGCTCCTTATTTCAGCCGCAATGAGCTTCATTAAAGCTCCAGACTGGTGCATTTAAAATGTGAGACACGGATGGAGCGATGGTGATGCGAGTCAGACAGGTGACCGGGATGACGACGGCTGAAATCTACACAAAGACGGGCACCACAACAAAAGCAGCCGCCAGGCGACGCGGCTCGCTACCTTTCAGACAGCTTCTCCGTGATTTTCAGCTTTTTCATTTTCCGTAGCCTGTTCGCGTCCACATAACGTTTCTTCATCTTATGGCTTCTACTCCCTCCGTGCTGATGTTTGACACACTGCAGCAGCAGCGAAGGAAAAGAAACTGAGAGCCGAGAGGAAATATACAACAAACCGGATCCCTGTTTGTGGACGAGGAGGCTCAGTTCAACCTGTGACGATGTCTGCGAGCAAATATAGCAGACTAACGCTTATGCGCATGCTCAGAGGAGGTTGTACCTACAAGTGTTTATCGCAGGAGGGGAGCAGATCAACACACTGTACAAATGTGTTGTATTAATTATGAAAGACACTGCAGAAAATGATCAATCAGCCTTATTATAATTGCAATAATAAAGGGATATTTATTTTGTAGAGGCGCATTCATTATGTAGGTACTTTACTTCTTACAGCTGTAAGAAAAAACATTCAAATCCACAAGATAATTATCATTCAACTCAATTTATTTATTTTTGTTTACACCCATAACTTTTCTGTTTTTATAATAATATACACCATATTTATTCTCAAAATTACTTTGTTAAAGCAACATTATTTTTAATACAACAAACTTAAATACACGGTTCACAAAGAGAAAACTTGATCAAGTCATTTCAACTCCTGGAATATAGACCACTGCAAATCCATTTCACCTGCTTGGTGCAAAGTGACAAGACAGGCAACAACAAGACAATCTGTCAAAAAAGGAAAGCCACAGACCACCAATGGCTCACCAAGGACGATCAAGAGTAATCAACATTCACTTCGTAACACACAGACTACTTGAAACATACAAGTTATCTTTTGAGACAAGTGAATGACACACACACACAAAATGTAAACAGTACATCTGCATATCTGTGCAACATGTTTTTGTGGCTTGTCTTTACAACTAGTTTTTAATCTATTATTATTATTACAATAATATTTTAAGTCTGTATACAGGAAGACATTGTGTGCTGCACGGAAATGTCATGAAACAAGTGTTTACACTGCATGGGAGCAGATTTATTTTTACTTAACACAAGTAACCTGTTCCTACAAGTCAGTTAAGTTTACTTTTGAGAAGAAATCCTTCAGAGAAGGATTCCCATAAATAATTCAGAAGGGAATCCCAGTGGAGGTAGGAATTAGGGCAGGGACAGTTGAGGAAAAACTGTAACACACACCTGAATACTCCAGACAAGCAAAGCTGCCCAGACTTCTGCTTTTATAGGGATGCTCGCACTGGCTGATGATCAGTTAATTGAGTGCATTTGATCAGCGGCACCAAGGAGCCAATTATACTCTTAATTCCTATGAGAGATGTACAGGTGTACTTAATTTTTCCACAGGACAGCATAAAATAGGATATAATACGCCCCTTTATCACAAGAGTGCAGTAAAAAGACACACCTGCAACACACATACATGAACAAGAACATGCACCAGGTGTGGTCGTTCTCTCGTATGCCCTTGAATTTGTGTGTTCATTTCATTCGTGTCTGAGTGGTTCCGCCTGTATGAATGAGACCTGTGGGGCTCTTTCAGGTTGAGAGTCAGGGAGTGAACTGTGACGATGTACAGCTTTTCTCTGCTGTGAGCCTCATTGCAGCCCTTTACGTGACTGGCACCTTGGCAAATGTGGAGCCCTTACAACTCAGCAAAGTGAAATCTTTACTTATGTGAGCACACATTTGCTTATTTTTTGATTAGATGAGCAAATGAAGGAGACTGAATATTCATATGTGAGTCTTGATTAAGTGACCTTGATTGTGTATGTTTAATTTCTCATTCATGGTGTTTGTTATTTTGCTTTAATTGTTTTCATTTAGGTACCTTCCTGAGAAGGATGAGGTTGTGAACAAGCACACAATACTCTGAGGAGAAATGTTCAGCCTACTGCCAGCAACATGAAGAAGATGGTAAAACTTCTAAAAGGCTTATTTATGTAAGAATTTCAAATGTGTGCTGGAAATGAGTTAATAGGGTTTACTCTGATAATAAACTGCTTATAATAATAAACAAAATGTTTTGCAGACAATACACAACTCTTAAACATCATTTGGTGTGTATAATTGTTCTTGTCTACATGTGCAGATTTAATGGCCCCTCTTGTCCTCTGCTCCCCCAGAGATGAAACAACGAGGCTGGAGCCAATGCTGAGAAACGGGCCAAAACCTGCTCTGTGAGTCACAGCTCTGCCAGCAGTAAGCTCATTACACCTCAGAGCTTATATGAAGTCTGCCACAAAAGCATAGAAAGAAGCATCAGTGTGTTTGTTTCTTTGACTGTTTTAATTCAAAAAATGAATCAGTCATTTTGAAGTAGTAGAAGAGTATTTATAGAAAAACAGAGAAGCATGCACATAGCAGCATACTATGAATCATTTTTTGGAGAAAGAGAACTGTTATACTTAACCATTTGGTGAATTTGTTGTTTTTCATGACATAGTTCTGTTGGTCTAAAAATGTTATAGTGTATAAAATGTTATTTTATGTTTGTCTTTTTTTCTGTACTGATGTTATCATGTTTCATTCATTTGACCATTTTAAAGAGCAGACTGGCTCAAGGAAGGCCAATCATCACCAATTTCCTAGAATTCACAAGACAAGAATTTCCTTTGGGTTCTTAATGTGAGCATTCATTCATTTTGTGAATTAAAAAGTCTCACACTGATTAAAGTATCTCTCTCCTTCTCTTCTTTAAATGCAGTCCGTGGTTGTGGAGAAAATCTGTATATGTGCCGGTTCAAGAACAGCTGAAGTAACATAATCCAGACCTGTTACAACGAGGTGAAGGACTTCACCCATGGAGGAGTGTGAAGAACCTGTAGGTGGAAAACACACACAGGTTCTTCTTCTTTCAGCTCCCTTTATAGGTCACCACAGCAGATCATCTACCTCCATCTTACCCTGTCCCTGGCAT
The DNA here is from genome assembly GCA_015106715.1 of Bujurquina vittata. Lineage (NCBI taxonomy): Eukaryota > Metazoa > Chordata > Actinopteri > Cichliformes > Cichlidae > Bujurquina > Bujurquina vittata. Next base: position 28,567 of record VUQK01023531.1, on the reverse strand, counting down.
CTTCTTCTGTCACACCAACCCTCTGCATGTCTTCCTTCACTGCATCCAGGAGCCTCCCATTTTTCCTCCTGTCTGGCAGCTCCATATTGAACACCCGTTGTCCTGTGTATCCACTAGCTCTTCTCTGCACATGTCCTAGTCATCTCAGCCACGTCTCTCCAACTTTGTCTCTAAACTGCTCAACCTGAGCTGTCCCTCTGATCATCATTTCTAATCCAGTTCATCCTGGCCACTCCCAATGAAAATCCTAAAATCTTCATTACTGCCATGTACTGCTCAGCCTCCTGTCTTTTTGTCAGAGCCACCATTTCTAAACCTTCTGTAAACTTTCCCTTTCACACTTGCTGTTATCCTTCTTAAATTTTGTGGTTTTTTGGTGAATGGATCCAAATGCATTGAAGCACTGTGTAATCCAAAATGAATTTGGGAGCAAAAATAACACATTGAATCAAGTAAACTTTATTTTTTGCCTGCCTTTATTAATTTTCTGTTTCACTATTATCTGCACATTTTAAAACCCGGTGATACTCTGCTGAGTGTTTTCAAATACACATAATGTTGAAACTATCATTGGAAGCCACTTGTGACTGAGTAGCAATTTCTTGAGTGAGCATAAGTGAAAGCAGCAAAAGTACTTTGTGAAATGTGAATAACTTGCATCTAATTTGTCATTAAATAGTAATTCAGAAGTGCTTTCCCACTTCAGAGGATAATCATGACATGTTTGGGCTGACATTCAGGGTGAGTATTCACTGTAATGTTTAATATTTGATTTGACCTACAATTTCAGTGGCAACTACCAGAAGAGATCTTCTCCTGTGGTGACTGCCCCAACACCTGTGAAAACACGCTGTGCTGTAAGTACAAAAACCTATGGAAGAGGATTAGGGCCCCGGCCAGGGCCTAGAGGGGGTCCGGATGGCAAGATTTCTGGTAGTCAGGCCTCTATCACATCTGAGGAGAGCTGGAGAAGGCGGGCCCTCTCCTGATTGTATCCAGATGAGCACGGTGTATGGCCTGAGGCATAATCCACTTTACATCAACCATCATTCATATTTTACACGGGGGTTTTAAAGGTTGCCACAGTCAGGTTTGAGTTATGGTTGCTAAAAACTCACTGACTTTAGTGATGCAGTAAGTGTAAAATATTGAATAAAATCTTGTGCTGCATGACTGGCTTTATTTTCACTTTTATATTTAACTTTATAAAATTTTCAAGTGAATTGTCGATATTTTCTTCAAGTTTATTTTAGGTAAAACTTCTACATTTAGTGAGGTCTGCACCGCCCTCCTTGTATTTTTGACTCTTCCCGTCACCGTTGCAACCTCTGAGCGCTCATTCTCCAAGTTAAAACTCATTAAAAACCACTTAAGGAGCACTGTGGGACAGGAGAGACTGAGTGGACTTGCCATGTTGTCCATAGATAATGAAAGAGCAAAGAAAATGGACAGAGTATCGTGGACGAGTTTGCAGAGCGCAAAGCTCGTCGTATGGCCTTTAAATAGTAGTGAGTAGGCCTAAAGTTCTAAACTAGTTCAAAATGCAGCAGAACGGCTGTAGACAGGCACAAAACGGCGTGATCACATTTTGCCCATTTTAGCCTCTTTACATTGCTTCCTATTTCATTCCAAATCCATTTTTAAAATACTATCTCTGGTTTTTAAGAGTCTAAACAGAATAGCACCTGTTTATTTTACTGAATTGTTGAGGCCCTACATCCCGATTACAGAACTGAGGTCCACCGATCAAAAGCTATTGACCAGATATAAATCTAATTTGAAGCGTAGAGGGGATAGAGCCTTTGCCATGGTTGCTCCTAAACTTTGGAATGACCTTCCTCTCCACATGTGAGAAGTTCATTCCCCTACCAATTTTAAAAAACATCTTAAAACGTAGTTGATTGAGTGATTGAGTGAGTGAGTGAGTGAGTGAGTGAGTGAGTGAGTGAGTGAGTGAGTGAGTGAGTGAGTGAGTGAGTGAGTGAGTGAGTGAGTGAGTGAGTGC
>VUQK01023531.1:13307-26542 GCA_015106715.1 Bujurquina vittata | reverse complement strand
CACACATGGTATGTTTTAATCTGCTAAAGTTTATCTTGTTGAATTGATTGAGTGAGTGAGTGAGTGAGTGAGTGAGTGAGTGAGTGAGTGAGTGAGTGAGTGAGTGAGTGAGTGAGTGAGTGAGTGAGTGAGTGAGTACTTCATGTTGAAATTGTGCTTGTGAACATGTGGGCCACTGTGCCAGTTTTACCAAACGTAAAGGCTACCGATACAGGCTCTGAGTTGAAATCGATAAAGCGGGTTTTAAAATGATCCGATCACTATCCGTGGTGCTGAACTCCTTTGAATTTGTGTTGTTTTAGCATTAGTTACCATGTAGCTCAATGTTTTTGTTGTTCTCTTGGTGTGTTATATTTCATGTCCGTTTGATGGACTTCAAAATGACAGTTGTTTTCCGTGGTGCCGAAGCTTGTAAGCCCCGCTGTTGCGGGCATGTGTATGTTGTAAAATGATGAGCTTTATTATTTGGGTATAAGGGCCCAGTCATTTGCTCTGCCACCGGCCTGGCTCTGATTTCCGCTAGGGGTTCAGACATAACTACATTTGTGAGCTGTGGTGGTTTAATCCATCTGGTTTAATCACTGTTCCTGCGGTGACAGCATTTTGTTGTTTTCACACTGTGGTTGCATGGATAGACCAGAGGACCTAACTTTTATGTCTTTGTGCTCATGGGGTACTGCCACCACACCATTTTGTGGTAGTACAGCATAATAACATATTTCCTGTACTTCTTGTAGCACTGGGCCCAATTGCTGACCATTTGTGTCAAATATTATTCCATTGATTCTCAGCAATTCTGTATGCTGAATAATTAATATTTATATATTACAAATGGCTTATTTACTAGTCTGTAATTAGGTGCATTTGCATAGTTATGCAAAATATACATCTTTTGAATGAAAACAGGTAAACACGTCCAAAATCAGGTCAAACACCCTAAATCATACATTTCCTAAAAATCTTCCTAAAAATTCCCACAAATCTTAGAAACATTATGTCTAACTAGCTCCTTAATATGGATGGCATTGTCCTCCAGTAACTCAATGAGAAATCTTGCAGTCATTTTTGACCAGGACATTTCATTTAACGTGAATTTTAAACTAATGTGTAGGATTGTTTTTTAGAATTTGTGAAAATGATTTAAGCCTCATAGCAACACCTTTATTTTGGCCCCCTCTCTTAGACCATAAAGTTAAAAACTGTAATCCTGCTGGAATGCAGCAGAGCGACAGTTTTATAGTTATTTTTACAAATAACTATAAAGGCCTTTACACAACGAACGCGTAAATTCGCACAAATGTTTCGTGCGTTAAAGATATTTTCCGGACCCGCCTGTTTTTAATGCAGACGTTCACACCGACCGGGTTATTTCACAGGATGATTTTGTGGCATTTATTTTTTCGGATCAAGTTGGATTTTTCTGACTTTCGCAAGCGAACAAACAGATCTGACCAATAAGAGCGTTGCATTTAGCAACATGTGAGCTCATAGATCAAAACGCGCACCGATACACTGAATATACAGCGATGTGGTAACAGTAAAATCATACATTTACTGATGATAACATTCAATGCATAGCTTGTAAGATTCAGATCAAAGGAAGCTACTTCAGGAGGTCCTTTCCAGCTCAAGATTATGACCAAAACATCATTACATTGAGCATTATGCTCATCTCGTAAAATGTCTTGTTTCTCTGATGCCTCCCTGGACAATGAGATTTGAATGAACACATTCAAATCTCATTGTCATGAACTATTGTTTCATGAAATAGTTCATGAAACAAATAGCTATAAAAATGTGCTGAAAATGTTAGCAGAGAGACATGACAGCATTCTATTTGTCATCTCCAACATTTTTCATGCAACCAATAGGGACTTACAGTATATTGGTAAATAGAGTGCACTCAGCATGATTTATGAAGGGCTTATATATGAAATGAAGAAATAACCTGTTTTCCAAGAACCATTAGGAGTTTGTGTTATTGTACCTAAATTATAATCAATCCGGTGCTTTTTGGCCACTTAAAATATCTTTATAAAACTGTGATGTTATATTTGTTGCAATTTCTGCAGCCTTCTGAGCCAGATTTCTGTTTAAAAAGACATTTTTAACTACAGCTAACCCCATTATCTAAATGCCTCAGTAAGGATATGCCTATTAAAGACCTGTGTTTGTGTTGTATCTTCTCAGCTTCTCATCTCAAACCTTCACATGAAAAATATCAACTCTTTATGCTGTTAGAGAGTAAATGGTCTGTTTGACACGCTCAGTAATTAGCATAGATTAAAGAGGAAATTTATTTTGGCACATTAGCTCTGAGGACAAACACTGCTGTGAGGGGCAGATGCCCTTTGACTTTATGTGAGGTGTAAACTTACAGAGAGGAAGAGGAGCAGACCTGACAGGATGGATTTGTTAGGAGAAAATATAAAAACAAAATCACAAACCTAAGCCAAGAAACACCCACAGCTTGACCTTTAATAAGACTTCTTAATGATCTTTTATATTTAAATACCATCCTTAAACATGCTGTTTACTTAAAGCACAGGTTTGAGGTAGTTTTAACTCAATAAGTCAATAAGTTATGCTGTTCCATCAAAACATCACTGCATACTTCAAAAAGGATTAGAATTATTATCATGTTGTTCAAAGTGTTGGAAAGTCCACTAGTCCACCAAGTTATTCTCAGGCCAGCTGAGAAATACAATCTCTCCAGCCTGTCTGGGGTCTGCCACAGGGCATCCTCCCGGTAGGACACCCCAACCAAGAGGCACACAGGAGGCATCCTAATCAGATACCCGAACCACCTCAACTGGCTCCTTTTGATATGGAGGAGTAGTGGCTCTACTCTGAGCCCCTCTCAGATGACTGCACTCTAAGGGAGGTCAGCCATCCTTCAAAGAAACCTAATTTCAGCCCTACAACATCCAGAGCCTTCAGGAACTCAGAGGGAGTCTCATCCATCCCAGGGGCCCTACCATCAAGGGGTTGTTTAATTACCTCAGTGACCTCAGCCCCAGTGATGGGTGACTAGTCCCCCTCATCCCCAGACTGTACTTCCTTCACAGCAGGCATGTCACTGGGAATGCCTCATAGTATTCCTTCCACTGCACGACTACAGTTGAAGTAAGCAGCACCCACATTCTACACCATGTGAGTAGAGCACCACTTTCCCCTCCTTAGTCACCTGACAGTTTGCCAGAATCACTTCGAGGTAGTCCAAAAGTCTTTCTCCACGTCCTCACTGACCCCCTCCCACACCCAAGTTTTTGCTTCAGTCACCACCCAAGCCACGTTCTGCTTGGCCTGATGGTACCCATCAGCTTTCTCCAAAGTCCCACAGGCTAACCAAACCACCATCTGGTTTGGGGATTAGCACCACCTTGGAGCCACAGCTCTGAGCATCAGTCTCAATGATAGAGGTGTGGGACATGGTCCATTCTGACTCAGTGTCCTGAGTCTCTCTTGGAATAATAATAATAATAATGCCTTACACTTATATGCTTTTGAAGTTCTGCCAGAGACTGGAGTTAAACATCTAGTGGACTGGGGCCTCTGCCAGGCATTCCCAGCACACCCTCAGTATACGTTTAGGCGTGCCAGGACTGTCCAGTATCTTCCCCCACCACCTGATCCAACTCACCACCAGGTGTTGATCAGTTGACAGCTCAGCTCCTCTCTTTAACCAAGTGTCCAGCACATACAGCTGCAGATCTGATGATACAATTACAGAATGGATCATCACGTGTCCTGGTGCCATGTGCTCTTATGGGCATTTTTATGTTTGAACATGGTGTTTGTTATCGGCAAACTGTGGTTCGCAGTGAAGTAAAATAACAGAATGTGACTTGGGTTTAGATTAGGCAGGCCATTTCTCCCAGCCACACCCCTCCAGGTCTCACTGTCATTGCCCATTGTTGTGAACGGTGAAGTATCCCAGTAGGACAATGGAGTCACCGGATGGAAACCCTTGAGCACCCTGTCCAGTGACTCCAAGAAAGCTGGGTACTCTGAACTGTCAAACAGTCAAACCCATTCCTTGCCCTGGAGGCACAGAAAAGAGACCCTCTTGTCCACCGATGAAAACTCCCACATACAGGCAACAAGTCGAGGGAATGCAAACAAGGATATCCACCCTAGCCTGCTGTCTCTCATCAAGGCCAACTCCTGACTGGAAGAGTCCAGCCCCTCTTGAGGAGACTCAGACCATGCATTGATGTGAGACAGACTATATCTAGCTGGTATCTCAACCTCATACACTACCAAAGGTTCTTTCCGCATCAGAAAGGTGATGTTCTCCCAACTGCCAGCCTCAAGGGCCGTCCAAAATACACTGCACCCAAACCCTACAGTCTCTCCTGCATGTGGTGGGCCTACAGGCAGGCGGGCCTATGTCTCCTCTTCGGGCTGTATCCATCCAGGCTCCACGGGCTAAGGCCGGGCAACCAGGTGCTATTTCCGAGGCCTGGCTCAAGGGTAGGACCCCGGTAACCCTATCCCAGGCAGGGTAAACTGTTCCCTTCATCTTCCTCTCATAAGGGTCATCTGAATTGACCCACACATCAACATCACAATACACATCTCCATCACTGCATACTACAAAAAGAATATTTATCTAGCTCAAAGTGTTCAAAAGCCAATGTTCGATAGTTTTCTGTTTTACTTTGTCAGTCTTTGTCTCTTGTGCTCTGTTGAGTTTTACTTCCTGTCTCATCTGCCATGATGAGCTGTGCCCTCACCTGTTAGGTGCACCTGTGTTGTGTCTTAAAAATATTCATGCTTGTGTTTCAGCACTAAGATTAAATTTGTACTTAGTTTCTAACACTGTGATGAGGAAACATTTTAATGTTTCAATATATTGTCCATACTGGTGACAGATTCAGCCCTCCCTGACCACTAGGATGCCTCAATTTTCTTTCAAATTTACTTTGTCTTCTCAATGAAAAAAAAATATTCTGCTACTTTTCTGCATCTCAGGCTGAGAGAGAGCGCCTCTCCTCAGGGAATCAATCCCACATGTCCTGGCTACACAGCGGGTTCCTGGTTCAAATAGGGCTGTGTCTGTGTGAGTCACGCTCATGAAGTCTGCAAATGAGGAGCACAGATAGATCTACAGGCTCGTCCGGCTGGAATTCATCCTGACTGGATCCCTTTTCTCTTGAGTTTCCACTCTTCACTAAGTAGTGGGTGTTTTCATTTCAGCTCATCAAATATTCGACTCCAACTCAAACATTTGATTTCCTATTGCCACATTGTCACACAGCCTGCTGTTGTGTGGAAATGAGTTCCTTTCCATGCGATAACAAGCTTCTTTCATTGAAAATAAACACTTGGACTGAATTTCCGCGCATGCCAAAAAAGCCTCTCTGCTCAGATCAGCAAACAGTTAGCGAGAAGGAGTTTCTTCATATTATGACATCCACTCCCTCCATGCTGATGTTTGATACAGTGCAGATGCTGCGACACCAGCAGCAAAAGAAACAGCAGAGCTGAGAGGAAATATACATCAAACCAGATCCCGCCTTGTGGACGATGATGTCTGTAGGCAGATGTAGAGGACTAATGTGTCTGCGCATGCTGACTGGAGGTTGTACCTACAAGTGTTTATCGCAGGAGGGGAGCAGATCAGCACACTGTGCAAATGTGTTGTACTAATTGTGATACCCATTGCATAAATATAGAGCAGCCTTATTATAAAAGCAGCAATATTAGAATGTTTAATTTAGAGGTACATTTGTTGTTCAGATCCTTTTAAAATGGAAAGAAAAAAATTTGAATTGGCAGAAAAGTTTTATCCCCAAAGCTGAGAAAAATAACTAGAGCTACATGAAACTATTTTTTTATATGTTTGTTGAGATTAATTTAAAGAAATAGAATGGCCTGCCCTATCAAAACGTTTTCTCCACAAAGGGCAAGAAAAGAAGGGAAGACTCCTAATGTTAGTCTAACTTTTTAGTTAGACTAACATTAGGAGTTTGGTACAATGTTGTGTTTGATATTCAACAACTTCTCTGCAGTGTCTCTTGCAGTGCAGTGAAAACACTCACCTGAAACACAAATACACGAACAAGGACATGCCCCAGGTGCGGGCGTTCTCTCGTATGCCCTTGAATTCGTGTGTTCATTTCATTCCTGTCTGAGTGGTCCTGCCTGTATGAATGACACCTGTGGGGCTCTTTCAGGTTGACAGTCGTGGATTTTACCGTGACGATGTACACCTTTTCTCTGCTGTGCGCTCTGAGCCTCATTGCAGCCCTTCAGGTGCCTGTAAAATGTGTGCCTCTGAAAATCCCATCTGAAGGACCACTACGACTGAAAAAAAATTAGATTGTGAACAAGCACAATACCCTAAGAGGAAATGTTCAGCCTACCACTAGCAACATATCGAAGATGGTAAAACTTTGAAATTATTACAAAATTCTAATGACTTGTACAACAAACATTATTCTGTTGATTGTTCACGCTCAGCTTACTAAATGAAAGAATTTTCCAGACAAGCACACAATACAAGCATCATTTGATTTTTGCAGTTTTGAGGTTTATTCCTCCTTTTAGTTTCCTGGTTGGTTTCTTTATTTGATCCTCAGGCCTTCTTAGTATAGTTAGCGGAGTTCTGTTAGGGGTTACAGTTTATTTGTAGCTAATTCTTTGTATAATTTCTGTCATGTTTACTCATTTCTTGTCTTATGTGCATTTTGTTTATTTTTGTTTCCCCTCTGTGTCATTAGTTTGATTTGGTTCACCTGTTGGTTCCCCAGCTGCGTTGTGTTTTCCCAATTAGTCCCCTGTGTATTAAGTCTGTAACTTACATGTATTCTTTGTAGTGTTGTCTGTTCTCCCATCTGTGCTGAACATGACCGTGTAATCTGCCTTCATTTGGATTTATCGTCTTTGTTTCTGTTGTACTCTGGTTGAGCATAAATAAAATTTGTTTAACTCTGTTCAAGTCTCTCATCTGCATTTGGGTCCATATTTCCTCCACCACCTCCACACAGTGTGACTGCTCCATGAATCACAGCCCTGTCAGCGATAGAGAGATCAGCAGCAAGTTCCACATTACATCATATTAAAGGTTTGCCACAAAAGCATAGAAAAAAGCATTTGTGTTTTTCAATGCATGTTGACCAGGAAGTACTGTGACTGTGTTATATCTTGAAATTCCAAAGATTAGGGCCTGACTTCTGCACTGACTCTTTGTAGAGTCGATGTCACTGCCAGCAGTTCTGCTTGTGCAGCTGTTACTTGCCGTGTGGTCGTGTCCCAGTGTTTTATGTGGTGCCAGACAATAGAAACAAATAAAATGCTGTGACTTTTTCCCCTCCTGGGTCCTCACTCTTCATCATATTCTTTTTTTTTTGGTCCCTCTAGTTTTTCCTCCCCTTTGTGCATTCCTTCACGTCCATTCCAATAGTTTCAGCAATCTGTCCCCAGGAATTTGACATTTGTGAGTCCTTATATTAATGCCATGATTATTATTCCTTATATTGACACAATTATTGTTGTTCTCTTACTCATAAATTCAAAAATTCAGGCAAAAAAGAGAAATCGACAGTGCTGAACAATCCCATCACAATCATTGCGGGCTGCACTGATTCAATTTAGTTTTATTTATATGGCACAGAATCACAACAATCTCCTCAAATTATTTTATATTGTAATTTAAAAGCCATAGAACAATAGAGGGAAAGCCCAGCAATCAAAATGCCCCCCTATCAGCAAAAAATTGGTGACAGTAAGAAGGAAAAACTCCCTTTTAACAGGAAGAAATCTCCAGCAGAGGGAGGGGCAGTCGCCTGTGGCAACCAGGGAGAGAGACAGGACAAAAGACGTGCTTGGGAAGAGAACCAGAGATTAATAGCTGATTAAATGTAGAGTGGTGTATAAACAGATTGAAAAGAGGTGAGTAAAAAAGAACTACTCAGTGCATCATGGGAACACCCCCCCCACAGCAGACTGGTCCTAAGTGTAAGTAACAAAGGGTTCAGGGTCACCCGATCCAGCCGTAACCGTAAGCTTTATCAAAGGAAGGTTTTAAGCCTGATAGAGAGGGTGTCTGTCTCCTAAATCCAAACTGTGAGCTGATTCCACAGACGAGGGACCTGAAAGCTGAAGGTTCTGCCTTCCCTTCTACTTTTAAATCCCCTAGGAACCACAATTAAGCCAGCAATTCTGAGAGCAAAGTGCTCTACTGGGGTGATATGGCACTATGAAGTCAACGTGCAGTTGCATTTCTCAAAATGTGCCTGTCAGGTTATGCTGTAGGGTAAGGGGTAGATTTCCTGTTCAAGCATGAATTCCCAGTAGGTAATGGGACAGTTGAGTATTTTATAGGCTAATCTCAATTACCTGAATTTTGCAGATTGAGATGATGAATTTTCAGTGGTGAGTGATCTTGAATTGAGCACTCATTCATTTGGGGCTTTAAAAAGTCTCACCACACTGAGTACAGTGTCTCTCCTCCTCCTACTACTCTTTAGCCAGTGGCTGTGGGAAAAATCTGTGCATGTCCAGCTTCAAGAACACCTGGAATAATGTACTCTAGTCCTGGTATGACAAGGTGAAGGACTTCAGGTAGAGTCGGATCTATCGATATTGGAGTGGTCGGACACATAACACAGGTGAAGTGTTATATATCATACACTTAACTAAAAACAATTCTTTAGCCAAAACCTTTGCCTGAGGAATTTTCGTCTCCCTGCGCAGGTTGTTTGGCGCAGGTCTAATCAGATCGGTCATGGCCTGCTGTCCCAAATCTATTTACAAGTACTTCTCCATCTGCCACTACTGTCCACAGTGGCATCCTGCAGTAATGATGTGCCTTGTGTTGTAAAACTGCATCTTTTAAACTCCTTTGTATTTGTATATTTTAGAGCCCAATGAGCCACTTTGATTTCTAACACACAATTATCATTAGAGGCACCCTGTGGTTGACCTGCAGTTCTTCAAAAAGAATAAATGGATGTAATTCATATAATAAGCAATTCACATCAAATTTCTCATTAAAAAACAATTGAGAAGTGCTTTGTGTCTCCAGTGGATAATTGTGGCATGTTTGGGTCCGGTGTGGGCATGCTGTAATGTTTAATATTTCATGGTCTGACCTACAATTACAGTGGAAACTACCATTTGGCTCACCCCTCCTGCAGTGGATGAAATTTAGTAGCTCTTAAATCGCTATCATCTAATAGCTGTATTTACATTGGCTGATAAACAAAGCTGATTTTGAATAGCAAGAACGGTTATAAAACTACATGATTATCTTGGACCCCTCACCGCCGATTGTGGTTTTCTGTCTCTCTCTCTCTCTGTCTCAGCCAGACCCCTGTCCATATCCTGATAGTACATTAACTTTCCTGAGCTGAAGCACCCAGATGTGGCCTCTTGGTGCCCCGCCTCATGCAAGTGCACCAATCAGTTATCTAAATGCCACATGACCACATGTGCGCTGCCTGGTCAGCTTCAATAAAAACCTATTTGTGCTGTGCATTCTCATCTAAAACCACCATGTGAAAAATGTCAACTCTTTATGCTGTCAGAGAAAATTGTCCGTGAACATGTTCCGTAATTAGCTGAGATTAAAGAGGAAATTTACTTTGGCACACTGAGGACAAACACTGCCAGCAGGAGCAGATGCACTCTGACTTTATGTGAGGTGTAAACTCACAGAGAGGAAGAGAAGCAGGGTGGATCTGGCAGAGGTTAGGAGGAAATATTAAAAAAAGAACTCACAAACTTGAGCCAAGAAACATCCACAGTTTGAGACTACGCCTGCTAGCAGTGACTGAAGTGGAAGTGCAAGTAGAATTTATTTTCTTTTATATATCTTAACCACCAAACTGCAGATCCCCATTCCCACCTGCATCTAGATACAATACTTCCTCGCTCACTGCCCACAACCTGTCAGATGTGAGCCCCATCTCTCCACCACACTCAACACTGGTTCCCCTCATGGCTGTGTGCTTAGTCCTCTACTGTACTCTCTCTATAATATGACTGCGCTCCAAATCACCCAGCCAACATCACCATCAAATATGCGAATGACACCACCATAATTGGGCTCATCTCAGATGAGCATGAGACAGCATATAGGGTTGATGCTCAGTGAACAATCTGACACTGAACGCTCTAAAAACCAAAGAACTTATTATGGACTTCAGGAAGCAGCAACAAGAACGCATCCCCCTTGAAATAAATGGTGAATGTGGCACATCTCAGCTGATCTCTCCTGGACTCAAAACACCAAGGCCCTAGTGAAGAAGGCTCAGCAGCAGCTTCACTTCCTCCATGTCCTCAGGAAAAAAAACATCTGGACAAGAAGCTACTGCTGGCCCACAATCGCTACTCTGTGGAAAGTGTACTGACGTACTGTCTGGGCATATGGTATGTAAGTTCCACAGCCGAAAACAGGAAGGCAGTGCAGAGGGTTATCAGAACCACCCAAAAGATCATGGGCTGACCTCTGCCAACCTGGAGGACATATCCAGATCCTGCTGCCTCAGGAGAATCAATGCAATCACAGGAGACCCCTCACATCCTGCCATAACTTGTTTGACCTGTTACCCTCTGGACGGCATTTCAGGTCCGTTAAATCCCACGGCACCAGACTCACCAACAGTTTCTTCCCTTGGGTCATACGGACTATAAATAAAAAATTTGCTTGTAGCTTTCATGTCCGATGATTTACTATTAGAAAAAGAGCTACAGTATCATCTAAAAGAAGAAAAACAGCAAAAATGTCAACACAATAGGAATAAAAAATATGGGCTAATGACTCCTGAATGCTGCAAAGTGCCCTTCAAGTTTTCGACTCAAAAACAGGAAGTTATGATGATCCTACCAGATTATTGCCTTCTTATTGCTTTCCAGGACCCAGTGCTACCTCTGTGCTTTGGCGCTACCTCTTGACCAGACCTAACCTAGCTGAGACACAGTTATGCCATGTTTAAATCTAATGAGGGCATTTATGTATAGATGGCAGAAGGGAACACACAAACATTCATATTCTGAACATTAAAATCCAGACTAGTAGTCTCAGGAGCAGCAATTATTGTGAAAATGGAAAAGTACCCGTAAACCAAAAGATATAACCTTGACCTTGAGCATAGTTCAGGTAAAGACCAAGTACGTGTTCACTGAGTGGAAGTTTCACTAAAATCTGACAAATACTCTAGGAGGAGTAGCTATTCTTGTGAATTGTGGATGGATGGATGGGCGACAGATGTTGTCTTTCGGCCAGATGGGATAAAAATACATTTTTTAAAAGTGCTATTTTGGCACCTGTGTCTCTGTGTCTGCAGTGACTGCTCTGGTAAAAAGCATCAACAGCTCTATCTGACTCTGAAATTTGAGAGCCCATACATATTCATCATAAGCAATGATATAGCCTAGTTTTGAATGACAGCTTCCCTGCTGTATTAGCCCTGAATATCGCATGGCATCCAGAAAAGCACGATCAAACTGTCATTACCGGTGACAGATTCAGCTCACCATGACCAGTAGGATTTTCTTTCAAATTGCATTCTTTAACTCTGACCGCTCATTTGAAACTAATATGCTTCTACTTTGCCACATGCAAGGCTGAGAGAGCATGCCTCTCCTTGGGGGTCACCCCCACATGTCCTGGCTACACAACGGGCTCTTGGTTCAAACAGGGTTGTGTCTGTGTGAGTCACACTCATGCAGTCTACAGCTGCAGAGCACAGGAAGGTTCTACAGGCTCGTCTAGTTGGAATTCATCCTTTCTCTTGAGTTTCCACTCTTCACTAAGTAGTGGGTGTTTTCATTTCAGCTCATCAAATATTCCACTCCAACTTAAACATTTGATTTCCTATTGCCACATTGTCACACGGACTTCTATTGTGTGGAAATTAGTTCTCTTTCCATGCAATAACAAGCTTCTTTCATTGAAAATAAACAGTTGGACTGCATTTCTGTAACCTTGAGTGCATGCCAATAAAAAAAAAAGCCTCTCTGCTCACATTATAGCATGTAGGAGTCAAACTAAGAAATGGGAGACAGATGAGTGAGGCACCTGAAGTGAGCGAACAGGGGAGCTCGAAGGAGCTTCTATTCCCCCAGCAGAGGGGTGATAAAGGGATGTGTTTTCCTCTGCCAGTGGGTGCTGCGATAGCAGAGGTCCTCTGGTTTGTCCAGGCTTGATAAGCCCTGTCTTGCCATCCTGTAGTGCTTATCAACTGCAGCAGCGAGCCTCAACAGTTAGTCCCAGAGCCAGAAAATGTTTATAACTTTGGCGTCAGTTTGTCTTCCTGAGCTGCAGATTGTGTAATATGGGAAAAATAATTACACGTTTGTTAAAGTTGTTGTAGATTTTATTCACATCTATAATTAGCTGTAGTGAACTCTGCTGCAAAGATGGACTCTTTCTGTATATCTCTCTTTTTTTAAACTCACTCAGGCTAAGTAAGAATCAGACAGCTTACGTAGGTTAACACAGCTAAAATAACTTAGCAGATCTGCTCCAACAGACCGCTTGCTGCATGTCTAATAAACAAGAAATTATACATTCCCATTGATATTCATTTTAATAAGCAGTAATAGAACAGAAAAGAGTTGGCAAAAGCACAGAAGAGATGTTTTAATAGGCAGGAAGACACAGAGGGATCAGTTACATCAGTCTGTCCAGACTAACGACAGTTCATTTAGTCTGAGCTGTTATCTCACCGCATCAAAACACAGTCCCTTTGGGTTAGAAACAGGATGCCTAAAAAAAGAGTTGAGTGCATCTGAAACTGACAGAAGATCTCCGAGCTCAGTTCAGCAAATTATTATTGTGTTTGTACAACTTGAAAACCAAGATTCAATGCGGCACACGCTTTTGAAAGTTCTTAAATGTCTTGAGAAACGAGCATGAAGGTTTTACTTGCACCATTGTTTGGACACCACTCATGACTGATCAAGTGGTTATTGTTCATCAGTCACATCAGTAGAAAAGAAAAAAATATATGAAATGTACAATTTTTTCCAGCATGTTCTTTGACCTGATCTCAAATCTGGGTGATGATAAAATATTTCCTGTGAATATAAAGTTGAAATAAATGATAAGAGTGGAATATTTATGGAGTACTGTAGTATTATGCATTATTGTAGTTGTGCTAGTACCATTAAAAAGGCAATCACTCACTGAACTTCTGAACTAGACATCTTTATCTGAGCTTTGATGTTGAATGTTTGTTCGAGGGAACTCAAACATATTGGTTTTTAAAGCAGGGAAATAA
>VUQK01023531.1:0-10839 GCA_015106715.1 Bujurquina vittata | reverse complement strand
ACCACCACCACCACCACCACCACCACCACCCAATTCTTGGCCTTAATAATAAATAAGCCCCATGGGTCTTTACATCTGCTTATCGCTGTTGCCACAATAATCTGACACAGACGTTTGCCAGGTCTGATATTTACACAGAAGACTGGGAGAACAGTCGTCTTTCTCATCCTGTAAATCTGCTTGGTATTAGCTGGTGTAAGACAGCTGCACAGCCCAAATCCATAAGCTTCACTCAGGAATGCCTTGGTCGTGTAAGGGGTCAATCACTCACTGTTCATTATGTCAGTGAGCAGGAGATACATCCCTGGTACAGCGGTGATGTGAGAGTTTAAAAGGTCAGGCCTTCCTGGAAAGAAGTTCAAGACTGGCCAGTTATTTGTTAATGTGTCTCATCAAGCTTTGTGTAAGGTTGCTTTAAAACACTTTGAAATTCTCCCATAGTTCTATTTAATCAAACATAATCAATTAGCATGTAGCAGTGAGTGAGAGATGCCATGTAACCTTTAAAAGTCTCCTTTTTAAATGTGTGTTATGACTTGGCTGCAATTAAATGATCAATGGACTAGTTCTTATGTAGCACTTTTATACTCTACCTGAGCACTCAAAGCGCTTTATACAACATGCCTCATTCACCCACTCACACCCATTCATATAAGCTTTTTTTTTCTAAGCCTAAGTGCTTTCTATCTAACATTCACACACATTCACACACCGCATTGGAGAGCAACTCGGGGTTCAATATCTTCCCCAAGGATACTTTGGCATGCAGACTGAAGCAGCCAGGGATTGACCCACCAACCACTCATGTTAGATTTAGTGGGAAATATCTTTGTCCATTTACACTTTCTCAGTTTATACACAAATACCAGAATTTCGACTGGACACCATTGACATCTAATGGAAAAAATAAGCAAAATCCAAAGTAGTGTGTGTACTTAGTTTCAGTGTACTTCGATTTAGTAGCTTGTAGAACCTCCTTTACAAGCAATAAATTGAAGTTATCACTTTGTGTATGACTCCGTCAGTCTCTCACATCGTTTTTTGCAGCATTGCTTCAGTTCATTGAGGTTTGTGGGCATTCATTAATGCACAGCTCTCTTATTACATCCTGATAAACAAAACCTTAGAACTGAAGGAGCTATATTTTCTTTTTACTGTGACTGTATTGCCACGTTAATATTAGTTATTAATAGTTAATTAACAACAAGTTGCAGATAGTGGGTATAATATTTAGAAACAACTAAAACTCTTAGACTAACTCATTTGATTCAACTGAACTTAATTTAGTTTGATTTATTTTAAAACATCAAAAGTGTTAAAAATCCCAATATGGGAGCAGCTGCTGCAATGCGATCACAATCTCAGAGGCATTTTCAAAATCGTATTTCAGGTTCTGTCTAAATCCCCGATTATAATACTGCAGAGGTTAATGCGTAAACGTCTAGAAAAAGAAGTAGACTGACTGTAGTAGGTGATTCAAATATGGTGTGTTTTTAATTACTGCTATAATTTTATACATCAATCAATAGAAATTCCTCAAATGTTTCATATTATGTTATGTGGTTGTATCTTGCTGAGGGAAAAAATATATATATTTACTCTGACAGTCTAAATTTCACAGGGAATGTAAATGACAAGATAGAAAGAGATTCATAGCAGGTAAGTATGTCTAGGGTTGCATAATCAAAACTCTACCCTCAGCACTAAGAATTCTCCAGTTAACAACAGGAAGCAACGGCTGTCACGTCATCATAAATCTCTGATTCATATTTCTACCATCTTTTACGACACTATGTATTTCACCGCAAGCTTCTGAAATAGTCTCATTGTGCTCTACAAATATACACATGCAATTTAAAGCATCAGTTCACTATATTACTTAACATGAAAAACACACAAATGACCAGCATATTTTCTCATTTGCTTCTTACAACCATAGCTGCACAGACATAAATTGGCCACAGGTATGAATGTGAGTGTGAATGGTTGTCTGTCTCTCTGTGTTGGCCCTCCGACAGACTGGCGACCTGTCCAAGGTGTACCCTGGTCCCTCCCACCCGGACCCTAAGAGTGCATAAAGATATGGCTAGAAAATCCTTCCAAAAGCTCCAGCCATCCAAGAAGCACCTAACACCACGAAGCTGTGAGCTGAAGGCACGAAGCACTGCATCACCTTGATGCACTGCACTGAAGTCAGGCACCATCATTCCCTGTAACAATCATTTTATGATTATATGTATTTAAACATTAAAAGTCCCATGATAAAATCTTGCAAACTACGCTTGTATTTACTGAGCAACGCACAATAAATTGTCTGTAGCGCTGAATTTATTCAACATTTAAAATGTTGAAGTTTGATTATTGCCCACTGCCTGAGAATAATTGCCTGTTATTATACCCACAACCACAGCCTCCTAGTGACCTTAAACATAAATCAGCATGTCGTGCACACAAGCCCACATATAAACACAGTGTTGTAAGAAAAAGGCAAGTATTTGCACAGCGAACAATTTGTAGAATTCAACCACACAAACTTGGAGTTGAAATTAACCGTGACTTCCTGAATTTACGATTCTGCTTTCACTGCTTTCTGCTTTCAAGGTGTTAAACTGTGAGAGGAGGGAACACATATAGTCATCCATATATATATATTTAATAAACTCTGCACTGCCCTTATGTGGTTAACGTGCCTTCTGTAACAACTCAGATGTGGGAAAATATCTGATTTAGATATTTAACACATATCTTGTTTAATGTGGCTTAAAGGAATTCTGCTGCATGCCAAAACTTGTGTAACATTCCTCTATTTTTATCAGCTGCCAAACACTTCTCTTTAAATGTTTTAAAATACTCTGAGTTTTAATCATTAAGCCACTGGTTACATGATAGCTCCTCCCAGCTGTGTAGTCTGTCCTGTTGTTTGCGTGACAAGTTTTTTTCCTCCCATTACTACATCTCTGTCCTGCCTGAAAAACCCAATCTCTGTACATCCTGTGCATTGAAAGCCCTCTCCCCATGTTGTTTGGGCTACAATGTTTTCTCATTTTGCTACCCCCCATTCCCCCAATCCCCCCCACCCGTCTTTCATTCTATTTCTGTGGGAAGTCCTGGGTTGTGGCCCAATCATTTTAGTTTTTATTAAGATGTGGTGATAGCATGGCAGGTTGATTGCCGCGTGGAGCCGCATGAGGAAAGGGTGCGGCAAAGGCCCTCAATTAGGCGTCATTTAAAGAAGCCCATGCTAGATAAAGCAATTACCACATCACTGTAGGGAAGCTGTACAACATATATACTGCAGAGGAAGCTGCAGCTCTGGCTATCAAAGCCTTTCATCCAACAATAATATTGCAGCAATTCCTTTCAAGCAGGGTAGTTTATATATAAGGATAATCAGCGTGGAAGAATAGAACAGGGGTGATATTGAATGCCCTTTAACGCATCTCCACTTGCTGCTGTGCATGCAATTAGCTTGACATTTAAAAAGCAAAGAGAAGAATGCGACTTAGCATTGACATTATGAAGTTCTTGATACATCGCCTGTCGCCTTGTTTGAACGCATTTCTGCACCAGAAAAAATGTCACACTTTAAATTTAACAGAGCTTTATCGTACATTTAATGCTTGCAGTGGCCTGGGATCAGATGTTGCTGCTGTTATCTTTGTAATTGAGGAAACTAGAAAGTAAAGCAAAGACTTATCTCTGTGTGTGAGCAAACAGAAGAAGTCCCACGGCACTGCGACGCAACCCTCCAACCCCTCAACCCCACCCTTTCTGCAGCTGGCCTCTAACACACACTCCCTCAAATAGACCGCAAATTGTGTCTGTAAGCAGTAGGGACGACTTGAAATTAATCTGTGGAAATAATAGGTCTTCGTGAAGTCAAACCTACTAAAAATTACACCTGCTGGACCTGATGGATGGATGGATGGATGGATGGATGGATGGATGGATGGATAAACTTTCACATTTTGATAAATCTTTATTTACATTCTAGCTAAAGCTAAAATCAAATTGATCAAGCTGCAGTGTGCTTACTTAGGCTTCTCAAAATCTTCTGGGATTAAAAATACTGACCCTCCTTGAACAACCACGCCTTTTGAGAGGGTCAGTTGCTGTCCATCTTTCTGCTGTCATAGAAAAGAAGAAAACTCTTTCTCTTTATCACGTTTTGCACATGTGGTTTTGATCCCACTGTATTCATATTGTACATACATTATTCTGTCTGCACTCTGATGTGACTGATGCCTGTTGCACTTCCCATGGTAACATGATAAGCACACAGCATTAGGTTCTGCTCACACCTGTTAAACATTCAAACTGAGCAATGCAGCTATCAGCAACTGCAGGCAGTTGCGTGTAAAGTCTTTGAAGTACTGTATTTTAATTATGATGAAGAGGCCACAACTGACTGACATCAAGGTATTTTTGTTATCAACACGTTATCTGAAAATGCCTTTTGGCCTTATAGTTTCTGGGTGACCCCGGTTTCTTGAGCATTCTAAATTCACCCAACACTACAGGGATGCTATTTAAGGACACAACTGCTCTTTACTTAAATAGCGTTGAGTGCCACCACAACATAAACGTGATGAGCGTTCATGATTGTCCTTGATTGCTAGCTTCCAACAAGCTGATTACCAACCAGCATAAGCATCCCTCTGAGTGGGCTTATCAGAGTATACAACTGTTGCTCTTAAGCCCCAGCCACAGGAAATGAGCGGTGAGGTACAGACGAGGTTGTAGTGAGAGAGTGAAAGTTCGAGATGGAGATGTGGAGCATCCACTGCTATCATCCTAAGCATTCCAGTTCATATCCAAATGTTGAGATCAAGGACTTCAGTTTAGATGACAGTGCAAAAGCACGGTGAGGTTTCTCAAGATTTTTCTCTCCAGTCTTGTGGCAGAAAAGGGCTGGGCAATTTTTCTTTTTTTTCTTTTTTTACTACTTGGCTAGCTGCAGCTGTTGAGGTTTCTTACATGATGTCTTGATCCTCAAGAGCTGGCCGACAGATACGATGTGATCCCTGGTTGCTAGGGAAAAACGTGTTATCCCCAATTGGTTGGTAGTGGTTCCTGGAGACAGCTGGCTAACCCCTGACTCCTGCTTTGGTTGCTAGCAGATTGCTATATTTCCCTGTGTTTTTTCACAATTGTCTGCAAATACTCAGTAACTACTAGCCGAGTGGTAGCACAACTTGATCAAGTGTGATGCAAACTGGAAATGGACATGGTTCACCTTCAAATTACAAACTGTGCCTCAGCACTGCACCCAACATGTTTCAAAAGGCGCAACTTTTACTTTGAAGGCAAATGGTTTCCATTTATGGTTTGTGTTGTACGTATTAGTTTCACTGCAGCTTGGAGAACAACTGGACAGCGTTTGTAGACAAGTCTGTCACTTCCATTCAAACTACGAATCCAGCAATATGCTAGCAACCAAAGAAATCACAAGAAGGTTTTTGACAACCAGTTGGGATTACGCATTGCTCCCTAGTGACAGGTGGTTGCAAGGGAGTCACTAATCAGTCTGTAGACTTGTGTAACTGGGACTTGTGGTTGCCAGATGGTCTCTAGACCCGTGTGACTGGGACCTTATTCACTTGATCCTATTGTCACCATGGCTGTCACATGTCCAAAATGGTGGACAAATTAATGTGTATGCAAAACCTCATTAACCTGCCATTAATTACTTTTGCACTTGCTAGATGTTCAAAGATAGTCTGATGAAGAGCTTGTTTTAGTATCTTTGTTGGCAACAAAAGGAGTAATAAACAATACAAAGCAAACTTTCAGTGTATATTCACCCACCAGTCACTTTGTTAAGTACACTTATTCAGTGTTTTGTTAAAGTAAATAACCATCAGCCAATCACACTACAGCAACTCATTTATGCAGGCATGATCAAGGTTTCCTGTGAAGTTCAAACCCAGCATCAGAATGGGGAAGAAAGATGATTTAAGTGTCTTTGAAAATGACACGGTTGTTGGTGCCAGATGGCCTGGTCTGTTTCAGAAACTGCTGATCTTTGGGAATTTTCCCACATAACCACATAACTGGGATTTACTGAGAATGGTCTGAAAAAGAGAAAATATCCAGGAAGCAGCAGTTCTCTAGGTGAAAATGCCTTATTAATGGCAGAGATCAGAGGAAAATAGCCATAGTGATTCAAACTGATAGGAAGGCAAAAATAACTCAAATAGCCACTTGTTACAACCACAGTATATAGAAGAGCATCTATGAATGTACAACACATTGAACCTTGAAGAAAATGGACGACATTTAGTTAGCTAAGAACAGTAAACTCGGGCTACAATTCACAGGATCAATAAAACTGGACAATAGAAGATTGGAAATATGTTGCTATTGTTATTGAGTCTTGATTTCTGCTGTAAACTGAAAACATTTGGGTTTAACATTAAAAGATGAATATGTAACAAAAGATCAACATTTCAGCTTTTATTTCCTGGTATTTACATCTGGATCTGATACACAGTTAGTACTTTTTGTCTGAACTTTCTTGTGAGCCAAAGTATTGACTATGAACATCTGGCATATAGGTGTGTGTCATCTTGTATTAATTAATTAACAATAAAAAGAGCTAAATGTCTCGACTTGGTTACAGATTTGGATTTTGCCTGTGCAGACTGTGCATTTATAGTTTGATGAGTAACCAACATGAAAACCAGAGAGCTGTCTATGGTGAAAAACAAGTAATTGTGAAGCTGAGAGAAGATGGAAAACTTTCTGATTGCAAGGCAATTGAACAGGTCAGAGGTTTTCAAATGATTTCCATCTAATTTATAAACACAGACAAATTAGCAGCACATTACAATCAATCTGGGTCTGTCTGCACTGATGAGTGCAACTCATCTGCAACAAGTCTCTTTGCAGTAAGGATCTCGATTTGACTGGTTGCCAGCTGATTGTGTTCTGGTTATATTTCTGTATAAAAGCAAGGTTGCTGAACGCCTATGACATTTAGCAGTTAAATTTGCTGTGTAGAAACTATATCCCTATTTGTGGAGGAATTTCTGAATTTCTGTTTTAAATCTATGAGGCTCTGGCCGGGCTCTGAACACAAGTAGTTAATGTGAATTTCTCTGTATGCAGACACCAACAGATTTACGGTTTTTGCTGATTTATCACAGTTAATTGCTGCATTATCACAAACAGATTTCATGTTATTGCCTACTTGGCATTTAATAGCAATTCAGTTGCAGAATGATCAGCATTTTATCAACACAAAAAAATTACTCTGAAGACACCAACAACTGCAGGAGGTGGCAGATATGGTACCTGTCTTCAAAGCAACCATTTCAAAGGCAACAAGAGTGCAAGTTTGTGGCAAACAGTAAAAAATAATTACCACTGTTTTCTCTTCTATTGTAAGATCCATCCAACCATTTTCCTCTGCTTATCCAATTCATAATATGAACTAAAAATTCCAATCTCCTTCTTATAATCTGATGGATTACCCCATTTATCTACTTCTGCTACATTTACAGACTATTCTTTTTATTCAATATTCAGTAATATTTTTTCCTTCCTGTATCTGGTATTCTGGGCTCTACAGGCAGAACAGACCTGAAGCGCTGCTCTTACCATGAAACAGATTAAAAACAGAAACAGTACAAATGTGTCCCAATGGATGCGCTAGCTTCAAAAAAGACTTACAAGTATCCCCACTGCCTCACAGTGAGTAAAGGTCAGCACCGACTTCAGAAATTCTCCTCTTTTTCTTTATTAGGGATCATAAATCCAGCTGGATTGCTAAAGATATTGCACATGCAAAACTCTTTGGATCTCATGCACATTTTTGTGGAAAGCTGGATGTGATGTTGAATACACACAACACCCACCCAACAAAAGATTGATGATGTTACAGCTTCAATGTATGAGGAGAAAAGACCTGGGTTTCTGTCTGTCACACTAACTGGTCTCTGTTTCTAATCAGCCACATGCATATCTTTACACGGAGGAGGTTTCTACATACAGGAATGTGGTGTCGCTCCCCTGACTGTCCAACAAAGTATGCAACCTTGCACACAGTCTGTGTAAGGAGAGTAATCCTCATGATTACATAGAGGTCTAAACTGGATAAGAAGTTCACTTTAAAATAACAATGCATAGAGAGCTGACCTTAGCTAGAGAAAGATAAATAAGAGTATCAGTTCACCACAGTTCAATTTTTTTTATATAGTTTCAATTCATAATGACATCATCTGACAATATTTATGTATAAGTTCAGATGAACAACACATTAGATTATTTCATTATTTATTTATTTTGGTAGAACAACCAGCCACCTGAAGGTCTCTGTCATCATCGCAGGTCTCCTGCCAAGCCACCCAAGGGTCTGGCGGCGGCAACCTCCAACAGAGGGGTCCCAGCACTTCCTTAGACGTCGGCCACCTTCCAAACCACCTGATGGACTTCTTCGCCACCTGTCAAGCCACCAGAAGTGCCCCTTTGTCATGGTTGACCTTCTGAACAGCTGCATCTCTGCCACTGACCACCCAGAGGGTCTCCAGAGCTTCTTCATCTTAGCTGCTGGCCACACGCCCAGACTCTAGAACTGTTGTGTCTCCACTGCTGCCCATGCGGCAAGTCCCAAGAACTGTTCTGTTTCTGTCGCTGGTCTCCTGGCCTCCTGGCCTGCCACCAGAGTTACTCTGTCTCATCCGTTGACCTCCTGGTTGGCTTCCTGAACTGCTTCATCGCAGGCCACAGACCCCCAGACCTTGTCCCATGGCCTCTGTGGTGCCCAGAACTGCTTTGTCTACTCTGGCTCCGTGGACAGGTAGACCTCCCTAGAAGAGTGCTCTGTTTTGGTCTCTGGTGCTCCCTGTTCTTTTGTTCTATCTCAATTCAAGGATAGAATAATCCAAACAAAACATGAATGAGGATAAATATGGACAGGTGCAGGCTTGGAGGGAGTTGTTTTGTGTTGCATTATTTGGGTTTTGACATTAAAGTAGCTGTATGATTTAAAAAGGTAGCCATTTGATGCTACTCTCAACCTGCTCTGAACACTACACATCAAGCAATTGCTGTACTAGTGTGCTGTTAATTTTTTGGTTTATTCTTATTTAAAGTGAACATTTATTAATTGAAACTGAAGAAAAAAGTGCATTTGTGGGAATGAACCTCCAAACCTCAGTTAGACTTTTACATGTGGGCTTTTCCAAGAATGTCCTGATACTAAACTAAAGCAAACTGAAGTAGTAATCAATCATCCAACTCTTTCCCGCTTTGATCCCCTACACTTACTGACTCATGTGCCATTAGAGAAAAAAAAAAGACTGTCTGACAGATGGACCAAATGAACAGAGTTTGAAAGCAGTACAGAGATGTCTGTGAAGTAATTTATGTTGAATAACAGCACATGAAGATCCAAGACAAAAGGAGACAATTTAGCCCTGATGTCTTGTTGATTTTCCATAAATCTGCATTTTACAGTGGGGTTGTGGCCGAGGAAAGATAAATTGCTTAATGGCTTTCCTGGAATGCAAAGTTCACAGGAAGGCTAGATTAAAACTGATTTCGGCAGATACAAGAATGCTTTCCCTTGCTTTCTACTTTAAAGTTCAAAGCCTGGCAGTTTTTGGGTGCCTAAACAAGCCAACACATTCCTTTTGAGCAAGAACAACAGCATCTGTGTGATTAAATCTCCAACATAGTTCATATAGAACTGAGTGTATTACAAAGTGGAAAAGAAGCTATCTTGAATCTTTCACAGATTTAGTGAAACCGATAAAATCTTAATCTGCCGTAACTACAACTACTTTTCATGCAGGGTTCACAACATGAACAGAGAGAAATAAACAATGGTCAAGCTTTTATTCAGACTAATTTTCTGGCCTATACTTGAAAGATAACATACTTCCTAACCATGAAAATGCTCTCAAAACTTGCTTCTATTTTTCTTTTGATAGCTGTCACTTTGCTTGTTTAATAAAGAGACAACATGGTTAAAGACGTGTTTTACCATCAGCTTCTATTTCACAAACTGTGCCTCAATCATGGAGCAGCTTAGAGTCCAACAGAGGAGGTTATATGGATGCATGGAGAACCACATTTTAAGATGACGCCATTTTAGACTCTCTATTCTTCTCCTTCAAAGGTCAGCAACACTTCATAGGTCACAAAAAATTTAGATGATAAAGTTAATGATAATGTAAATAAATTCACTGCGAGTAACCAATTTTATTCAAAGGCGTTTGCTTTGGGACCATGTCTTGAAAAATAAATACTGCATATTTGATGGTTTTATTATTTGTTTATATCTGATTATTTTTACAAAAGAAAATATTACCTGAGATTCCCACTTTATAGTCTGGCACATCTGAGCCTCATCCAGCTGCAATTACTGCTTCTATTTAAGAGCCAGTTCCCGCCTTCTGTCTTCACCAGTCTCTGTTGTACTTTGTGGTAATAACCTCGAGCCCATTTAATGTTTCGTGAAGCTTTTCATGTGTTTATCCTGTTTTACCCCCTTGTTACAGAGACTTCCCCACATCTCCCTGACATCGTTTGGACTGACTCCCTCTCTGCTTAAACTGGCTTTGCCTGGCTTAGCGTTACCAATTATCCATCCATTTGCTTATCCTTTTCAGGGTCGTGGGGGGCTGGAGTTTATCCCAGCTGACATTGGGCAAGAGGCAAGTTACACCCTGGATAGGTCACCAGCCTGTCGCAGGACCAACACAGACAGACAGACAACCATTAACACTCACATTCATACCTATGGGCAATTTAGTGTAGCCAGTTAACCTAACCCCAGTACATGCATGTCTTTGGACTGTGAGAGGAAACCCACCTAGACATGGGGAGAACATG
>VUQK01023529.1:5533-18909 GCA_015106715.1 Bujurquina vittata | reverse complement strand
CCCCCACCCAGGGGGGGGGGGGCGGGTCCCCCCCCCCCCCTCAACCCCCGTGTGCTTTTTTGGGGCTCCCCCCCCCCCCCCCCCCCCCAGCCATCAAAATGTTTCTGTGCAACCAATCTACATCACGACTGGGAACCCAGCAGAAAGCCTCATTTCCATAAGTGACAGATATTTATTCAAGCATCAGCTGGTCGGTACAGCCTCTCTTACGTAAGAGCAAAACAAACAGATTCAGACCAAAACCAAAAATCAGTTTTCTGCTCAGCTCATTGATTTAACCATCAGCCCATTAACCACACACACACACACACACACACACGTCCTGAAAGCTTGTTTAAGTGTTTGGTGAAGTGTTCTGCTTCAGGCCTTCAGCAGAGGACCGCAGGACTGCTTCCACTGATGTCCGGGTCAGATTAAAGCTGTGTGCTAAAAGCTCTGCGCTGCAGATGTGGATGCATCAAAGCTACGAGATCTCAGAGCAGTTTAATCAGAAATAATTACTGTGCTGAACCTAAAGGATGGTGATGCCATCTTGTCTGAGCGTTGGAGCTGCACATAAACAAAGATGGTGTTAAGCCTGAAAATTAAGTTTCAAGTCTGCACAAATAAGATGGAAGCTGGACCCACACCGAGCTTTATGAGCAGGAGTGCATGCATTGATCTTACCATACAACTCCAAATGCGCCATAACCGATGGGCCGGTCTGGCTCCATCTCTGCGGGGCTCGGCACCTCGCTGGCTGGGTTGCTGTAGGGCTGAGGCACCGCCGCGCCGCCGCCGGTGCTTCCTCCGAGAGCTGTGGGGTGACGAGGGGTCCCGGCAGGGGCGGTGGGTCCGGTGAGGCACGGTGTGGCGCTGAGGCCCGTGGAGGGAGCTCCGCAGGAAGAGCTGACACAGAAATACTTGTGGCCCAGCTCAGAGCCCGGAAACAGGTCTCCACACACGGTCTGCCGGCCCGCGCCGTGAAATGCCATCCTCCCCGGAGACGGTCGCTTTATCTGCTGCTGCTGGTGCCTGCTAGGCTCGGAGGACACGCGGCTCCCCGCTCAGCATGACCCACCAGCTTCCTGTGAGGGGAGGCAGAGAAACGTCAACAAGCTGCGGGGACGGAGGACCGTGGAGCGGCGGCCGGAGCGAGGCTCGACGGTCCGGCCGCAGACGCGCAAACACGTTCATTTAAAGTCCACTTAGAGCCCTAAGCGTGCTAGTTAAAGCCGGGCTAAATCCAGGCCTGGAGTTTCGTAACAGCCAGGGAGCGAACCACCGACGGCAGCGCCGCGATCAGTGAGCGGAGCCACCTTTGTTCGGAGCAGGCTGCGCTCACCTGGTTAGTGGCGGTGCTAGCAGCATCCGGCTAACTAATGAGTCCGCGTCAGCGTCTATATATAATAAATAAATAAAATTAATATATATAAATAAATCTTCCACCCGAGGCTGCCATAACCCGCTCTGCCTGCAGGATATATATCAGTTACATAAACATACGCATCAACATAGATGTTTATTCCCCTTTTAAAACTAATAAAATAAAAAAAGGCATCCGCAGCTAACCAGCTGTTCCGGCTAACTAGTTAACCCGACGGTGACCCACATAACCATCATCGGCTGGACCGGCTGACCCAGATCATTTCAGTCATCAAACACCCCCCATAATGTCCTAAAATCGGCGTACTAACCTGACTCGGTTAAGCAGCCGATTGCATGGCACGGAAACGGGCTTAAAGAAGGCGAGAAAAGCCGAGTTAAATCCTCGAGCTAGCCGGGATGCTTAGCTAGTGGAGCCGCTAGCTGCAGCTAGCCGTGGGCTGCTCACTAGCTGGCCATGGCGCCGTCACAGGCGGAGAAGAAGCGTCCATGCAGGCGGTTCCTTCTGGTTTCTGGATGAAGGTTCATCCAGCAGCAGGTTCCGTGTGGTGCTCCAACCCAGCGAGGCTTCGGCTCGGGACTACAGCGGAAGCTAGCCCGGCTAGCCTGTAGGAGGAGCCGGTGAAGCCGGATGGGGGAGGGTGGAGGATCTCAGTCTGCTGTAAACACGGGGTGACAAATTAAAGGAAAACATGCCTGCATACACGCGCGTATAAACGCGCCTAAATGCAGGTGCTTCCTGCACAGGCAGCATCCAATCAGCATCCAGCCTTACTCTGCACAGGTACGAACACCGAGCGGGGCAGGTTCAGCTGATTCTGGATCAGAGGACTGATTTCTGGGTTCCAATATTGATCAAGAATAATTTAATATGGAAGACTGAACCTGACAAATAACTCAAACCTGTTAAAAGTATATGAAAATAAATATAAGTATTGTCCAATAAAATGGGGCAAAACGTCCTATTTTTTGTTTTAATTTACATCTGCATTTATTTAGTGTTTGATATGAATAAATAGATTCAAAACATACAGAAATGAATACCTTTGGGGAATAAAACTCAAAATGAAAACAATATATAAATCTATAAAATAAAAACAATGGAATTTTTTTACCATCTAATTTAATATTTGTAATTTTTTTACATTTTAGATTTTTTGTGATTCAAAATTTACACAATTGTAGGCCCACCATCCACAGGGGGCGCTGTAGTGCAACATGTGTCGGGCGGACCGGTCCCCAGCCCCCGCTATCGAGACTGGGACATGGAGCGTCGGTCTGTGGTGGGGAAGGACAGATCCCTGCATGGCCCGGGCTCTGGAGACGGGCCGGACTCTGTTCCGGTCTGGAGTCTCTGTGAGAGGCAGCAAGCTGAGCTAGTATTCCTGGATCTCCTCGGCTTGTTGACTTTGTGTTGGAGTTTTCACTGGTGGAGGGCTGCTTCACCGTGCCTTCAGGCCGGGGAACAGGTCCTAGCTGTTTGCGTGTGTGTGGGAGTTTGCCCATCCAGCCTACAGGTGTTCTGTGGACTTGGAGAAGCCATTCGACTGTCACGTGGGGTATCCTGTGGGAGTATGGGGTAATGGGGTGTCGGGCTGGTCTCCTGTGGGTGTTGGAGCTGCTGCTCCCACATCAGAAGGAGCCAGCTGAGCTGGTTCAGGCATCTGACTAGGATGCCTCCTGGGGGCCTCTTCTTGGGTGAGGTGATTTGGAAGGAGGCCCCCATCCAGACCCAGAAACCTCTCCAGCGTGTCCTGGGGACGGCTCGGTGCCCCCCTTCATAAGCTGCAGGAGGTGATCTGCTGCCCCTGCACACCGGCCCCAGTGAAGCAGGAGAAAATGGATGGAAGGATTTTTTGCTTTTTGTTTTAATCTTTTTATTTCTTTGTGCTTCATGTTTGAATATGATTCTCTCTGAATGCCAATCACAGAGGCTCTACTTACACAGAACCCAATATTACAATAATTACTGCTTTAATATTGAGGACTTGTGTTGCCAAATTTGTATACTATCAGAATACGTCATTGATCCCAGAGGGAATACCAGCAGGCATAATATATTAATGCCTACATCTAGGTTTAATGTTACTTTTCATGCCCCCCAGAATATTTTAGATTTTTAAACATTAAAAACATATAAAAACATTTAAAAAAAAAACATTTTTTAAACACAGGCAATACAGCAGATAAAGGGACAAATAAAAGGCAAACAAAAAGCCGCAAAGGAAAATCATCATCACACACTGAAGGCGTCAGCAGCTGTGATCTTCCATATTTTACAGCTCACACTGAATCAAACGCTTCTTACGAGCAGCTAAATCAGCGCAAACAGGCCTGCCGACCCGCCCAGCAGAGCTGCTCTCAGTTTCTCCACGTCTCCTCGTCCGATTAAACTCGGCAATCAACCTGAATCCACACATGCATTTTACTGCCTTTTAATACAGTAAGAGTAACGAGGCGCTATGCACTATGCATCAAATACAATCAATATGCACAGCCACAGAAAATGTGTCACCAAGGTAGCTACAAATTACATGGCAATTTAAAGAGTTACAAATCAGCATCCAGAGTAAGAACGAAGATCATATGAAGCAGAGCAGTTATGCACATTCAGTGTTCGGGGGGGCTTTACACAAACAGCCATCAGTCTGCCATCATCAGCTTTATAAAAGTGTGTATGTACAGCGTGGGCCGTCACACTCGCGCCGCGCTCAGAGCGCACGTGGCCCAGTAATAAATTAAACGGTGTTACTGAGGTCCCGTATTAAACACTGAGATCGTGGATTAGAAATGGAGTAAAAACGGCGAAGGCGGCTTTACAAACTCGCGAGCGGCTGGAGATGAAAACAATGACATGATAAGCCAGGAGGAGAGAAATACATGATGAATAACTGGTCTGCAGTCTGCCTCCGGGCTGCGCCTGCACAGTCGTAGTGGGAGCGGCGCTGGAGGCCGATCAGCTGACGGAGGCGGGCGTCACGGGGACTAACGAGGCTCCAGAATGGTCCTCACGAAATCATCAAGAAGTCGTGGTAGAGTCTCTCGATCCAGTCATGGCGGCCCGTTATGAAACAATCTGAAAAATGAAAGTTTATAATCATGAATATTTGTATTAAATAAATAAGAAATAAAATGAGGAGAACATTAAATCCTCACACCTGCTCTGGCTGCTCTTCCTCCAGTCCTATCCTTCACGTGTGCTTGTTTCCTCTTTCCTCGACTCCACAGATACCCCCCACCTCCATCCCTGACCCCTCCCAGTCCCCCCCCAAGCCCCCCCCCCCCAGCCCCCCAGCGTGCTAGCTGTGGGGCTGGGGGGCGATACTGGAGCAGTCAGTGACCAGCAGTCCCACTGTGCTAGCAGTGGACACCGTCACTGCCACGCTGGTGGTGCCCACGGGCCCCGCGCTCGTCTGGTCGGGAGCGGGGTCGCCTTGGTTGGCGTGGGTGCCCATGTGACCCTGGAGCTGCGTGGTCGTCTTGCACTGCACCCCGCAGAGCTGGCAGAGCAGCACCCCGCCGGCCCCTGTCCCTCCAAAAGCTCCCCGCACCCCGCCGCTCTC
The DNA here is from genome assembly GCA_015106715.1 of Bujurquina vittata. Lineage (NCBI taxonomy): Eukaryota > Metazoa > Chordata > Actinopteri > Cichliformes > Cichlidae > Bujurquina > Bujurquina vittata. Next base: position 13,981 of record VUQK01023529.1, on the reverse strand, counting down.
CTTCCACTCCTGGCCGTGGTGCTTCTGAGCATGGACGCGCAGGTAGGTGAGGGTGGTGAAGCCTGTGGAGCAGAAAAAAGGGTCATTCCAGAGAAATCAACCATAAAAGCTTGTGTCGGGGTCAGGTGATGGCAGACGGTCAGCGCCGCGTCTTACTGCGGTTGCAGAGGTGGCAGGCGTGGTGCTGTGATTGGTTGTGGACCCTCATGTGGTCGGTGATGTAAGCGGCCGACAGCAGCTTCCCGCAGATGTGACACGGCACCTTCTCCTCGTGGCGAATCAGGTGAGCGCGGAGACGATCCCGCGTGGCGAACGCCGACGTGCACGTCTGCGGAAAATCAGAAGGCGTGAGCGGGCGCTTCGACAGGCGGAATCAAGTTTAATACGACTGAAATTTTCAGAATAAGACTCTGCTGTTCGTTGTGTTTCTGTTTGTTCTCAGCTGGGAACATTTAGGACTGCAAGTGCAGAGGGGCACAAAAAGTAGTTACAGAAAGATAAAATGTTTTTCAGTTGTGCTTTAATGATATGATGGTTTGCTTTTTAAAGTTTTTTTAAAGATGGAATTTTGTGGTTTTAAAATCATGGATTGCAGTGTAGGAGCAGGTGGAGGTGTTACCGTGCACTTGAACGGTCTCTCTGTGGAGTGCACCTGTCGCACGTGACTGTTGAGGTGGTCCGGTCTGAAAATGCAAACGCACATCAGGAATCAGATCTTTTTAATAACTCGCCTGTTTAAATTTGACTGAGGCTTAAAATTAGCATTATTAGGGGCGTGGCCTCTCTGACTGACAGGTGGCTGTAGCTGCTAGCTGTCTGCTAGGCTTCACCTGAACTGGACCTCTGGACCCCGTTTGTGATGTTGGAGCCTTTTGGAGCATTTTTAATGCAATTATCTGACCAATAGTGTAGCTGCTGTGCTTCATTGGACTAACAGACCGTCCAAGAAGGCGGAGCTCCAATTTTGGTGAAATTCTGGGATTTGATTGGATGTTTCTGGGTGCTGATTAGCAGGTATCTGTGTGGTACCGGCACTTCTGGCTCTAAGAACCAACATAATGGTGACCAAAACGCTAAAAATCTGAAGTCTAGAAATGAATGATAATAGCATGCTGGTTACAGCCATCATTTATTTACAGTCTGTGGTTTCTAGAAACAATGCGGTTGTATAACTTGTGGTTATGATATGAAGTGGTTATAAATTGTGCTCTGTGGAGAAAGCAGCCTTCAGTTCACCTGGATTGATGAGCTCAGTAATCGTTTTATGGTTTCAGTCACTCAAGCACTGCAGTTCAGCAGAAACTGTATATAAAAGATGGATGAAGCCACCATGGCGTCACCCATTGGTAAGTGAAGTTGTGTTGTGACACCTCGAACTTGTCGTCTGTGTTTCTGAAGCCGGGTGTTGGAAAGGATCTGACTGAAACTGCATGTTTGAGCAGCTTATGTCTGTCTGCTGAGCTCTCCCACATTAACCACCAAACTCACGCTTTCTGTTACAAAATAATTATTCAATGAGTTGAGGACTGCTGAAGGCAGGAGGTTAAAATGTGTCAGTTCTCCACAGAGATGGTTCATACCGAGAAAAGGCCTTGGCGCAGTGTGGACAGACATACGGCTTCTCCACACCGCCCTGGTGCGAGCGCACGTGGTAGCTCATCCTGTCTTTCCTCTTGAAGCGCTGCTGGCAGATGGGGCAGGAGTAGGGCTTCTCGTCCGAGTGGGACAGCCGGTGGCGGTTCAGATGGTACACGTCTCTGAAGGCCTTTCCACAGGCCTCACAGGCGTGGTTCTTCCTCACCTGGTTGGTGTTGGGAATGGGATTAGGATTGGGATTCTGGGGGAAGAGGCAGAGACGTTCGGTCACTGATGTCTTTAAATTAAACAAGTGGGATTTCTGTGAGAAGGATTTTTCTCTCCTCTGTCCTGATCTTATGCACAACTCCTTTAACATTTTCTGATGTTTTTTTACACGCAAAAATGTAATTCTGAAAACAGCTGACGGATTAAAAATATCTGTTTCTAACTGATGAATCTCAGCTGACATGTTTCGGTGGGTTTTTTTTTTTTGGCCCCTTCCTGCAGCTGTCGCTCGTATCAAAAAGCCCTGAATTGTCCTTTAATCTCGGCCTTGCTCTGGCGCTCCTCCCGCTGAACCCACCTGCTCCATGGACCCGACAACAACAACAGCTGCCTGGATGGGCTGAGGCGGCGCAGCCATGGTTACTGTTGCCGGGGCGATTGACACAGACACCGGCTGGCCCTCCTGGTTGGCATGCTGACCGGGCTGGGGGAGGGTCTCTTGGCCGGGAGCCGTGGAAGAGGGAGGAGGCGGCTGCGGGGGCAGGGTGAGGTGGAGGAGGGAGAGGGGCACCGTCTGCTTCTCCACCCGTCCGGCCTTCGCTCCGTCCTCCTTCTCCCGGGCCGCTCGGTCCTTCATCTTGATGCCCGTGTGCACCGACTGGTGCCGCCGCAGGTTGTAGCTGTTCTTGAACTCCTTGTTGCAGGTGGCGCAGATGTGGGCGGGCCGGCTCGGCTTGGTGAGCGGTTTGACTGATGGACACATTTAGTTTAGATTTAGGAGCATTTCAAATGTAATCATCAGTGCATTTTCATACAGTTTAACATCTGTTTGAACTACGGAGGACAAAATGTGTCAAAGCTTCTAAAAAGAAACATGATGAATTGATTTCAAACTAGCTCAGCTGTTAATCATTTGTACCAAAACACAATCCAGGATCACTGGTCTGTAAACCACATTGGTAAAAACTGCTTTAATATGAGAAATAAATAAAATAATTACCAAAAAAACAAACAGAAACAAGTATTGACTGCGGACAAATTATGTAATTGCTAAAAATTGTAATTTTTTGAAAAACACACGGCAATACGTGTGTAACAAAAAGTATCAAATTTCTGTATTCAATACTTTACAGCTTTAAGCCTCCTTACTTGGAGCCATCCTTTCTACTCAGATCTTTACGAGAAAAAGTGCCCATAATACTAAAAAAAAAAAGAAATGGTCGAAAAAATGTAATTGTGGATTAAAAATTAAATAAAAATAAAAAAATTAAAAATTGTGCAGTCTGATGTTATTGTTTTATTTTGTGTTTAAAAGAAATTAATTGACATTAATGTTTTGGGTCATGCTGGTCTGTCAGCAGGATAACTCAGAAAATTATCAACAGATTTCCATGAATTGTTGGGGGTGGTACAGGGACGGTGGTGATCCGGATCACGATCTGGATCCAGGATTCTTTACCACCGTGACAGAATCCTCTGAAAAACACACAGTGCAGCATGACCGTCAGTTCTGTCATGCAGCAAAGCTTGCTCCCAGAATGATCCAGAATGCTGGGAATGGGAATCATTTCTGCTGGCGTACGACAGGGTGTCGGCACACAGGAGCTCTGGCAGGTGAGGTCTGAGCTCTGCTCGGTGCCCTTCTGTTTTTTTTGATTAACTGGTGACGACGTTTTGGCACTTTGTTCCCCCTCACAGCGTCTCTCTACCTGAGCTCAGCAGCTCTTCAGGAGTAAATTCTTCACATCTCCAACAGTTAAAGCTACAAATAAAAGTGTGTTTTTATGCTTGTAAAGCAGTACCTGAAAACACAGCACCCTGCTGACCCTGCAGTCAGAGTCCAGAGGATTAAAGTATCAATATCAGCTGGTTTGAACAACTTCTGTATACGTTTGACTCAAACAGACATGTCAGTGAGCACTCCGAGTGTGACGAGGTGTAAGCCCCGCCCCGTCCTCACCTGGTAGCGGCTCCTCGCTCAGCGCCGCCGTGTCGACCGTGGACGGCGGCGCCACGATGTGCTCGGCCGGAGGACTCTGAGCCGAGCCGGTCAGCTCGGGCAGCAGCTCCGACTGAAGAGGCGTCTCGGGCTGGCTCTGAGTCGGCGCCGTCTGCCAGAGGTCAGTCAGAAACATCTGGATCAATACTCCATCAATACACAGTCCACCTACATCTGGAACATCTGGCTAAAATGGAAGGACATTTACTGTGCAGCTATGGAGGATCAAAACTGCCAAACTTAAAAAACAGCCAACATCTGTAAATTAATAAATATTTCATTAAATATTCAAAAATATTAACAATGGAAGGAGGAATTAATTGATCAGAAAAAGAAAGTACAGCTTTCAGTTCTGAGGTTTGACCCACTGAGACTAGGTCCTAAAATTATTTAGATACAGCCTCAGGTGATCAACAGGTCACATGACTTATGACACGCGTCATCATTTACTTTGCAAAAACAGAGAAAAGTGATGCGATTTTCTCGGATGTGAATCGCAGGCTCGTTCTAAAGTGTTTCGCCGGTTCATTAAGAACAGCAGCTCTGCAGAGCGCGGGGGGGGGGGCTTCTCTCAGCGTTGCACCGTCTGAGCTTGGGTGAATTTGCTGGACTTCCCAGGTTGTGTGTGTGGTTGGGCGTTGATCCTACACACAGCTTTGCAGACTGTCGTCTACATTATGGACCTCTGTGGTCGCTCTGCATCAGACTGTCACACCCTTACAACAGCAAGTCACACACCACTGTTAAAATGAACGGACTTTTTTGATGTTAAAAAACAAGATTAATCGTCTCAGGACCTTTTCCACCTTTAACCTGTGACCCTTGACCTTTTAGGAGAGGGTTAAAAGTAAAAAGCTTATAGTAATGTGGCTCCAGAAATATGGGCACCCTTAAATTAAGTCTTTAGAGCACCTTTTAAATGAGAGTCTCGCCCCGAGTTTCTCTACAAAAAGTGATGCATATCTGCAGCGCCCTCTGCAGGCCACCCACAGATCATCAGCTCATCCCAGGCTCAGTCTGGCTGAGCTGTTCCCAAACCTTCATCTTCTTCTGGTGAAGCTTTCTCAATCTGGATGGATGCTTTTCATCGAGCAGACGCTGAAACGGGCTGGTTCTGAGCCCGGAGCATGATGGTGCCCCCACCGTGCTTCACCATGACTGTGGTGGTCCTAAGGAGACGTGCAGCGCCAGATAAACAGTACCTTTTGGAAACATAGCCAAAAAGTTCAACCTTGGTCTTGTCAGGCTGCATCGTGTCCTCCCGCATGTTTTTAGACTTTTCTGCAAAGTTTAATCAGGCTTCATCCTTTCTCTCTGTAAGAGAAGCTTCCGTCTCATCATCATCAGCCACGCTGGAAATTCGTACAGACCTCCTCCAGACTGATACCGCTGAACACTAAGGTCCCTCTAATGGTCCTCTGAGGACCACGCCTGCAGCTCTAAATGTCAGGAACATCCTCTGAGAACAGCTGAACTTGAATCAGTCACCTGAATGACTGCTAAATTCAAACTACAGCCCTGTCCCCAATAATAAGAGGACACATGCAGACTCATCGTTTTAGTGTGTTATTTAACTTCCCCCTTAAAACCCTTCAGTTTGACTTTCATCTGCAGGGTTCAAGTTATTCTGGAAGCTTGTTTCCACCAAATTATTTTATTTTCCTCCCCGTCTGCAAATCAAAGCTCTGCCTGATTTTCCAATAGAATATTGGAATACTGGTTTGCTGTGTGACAGCGATACTTGTGCTCGTAGCTGACCTTGAGGTTGCAGTTGCGGTGTTTTGTGTAGCACCAACAATGAAACAGGGATGTGGTGAATGGTGGATGCTCAGTGTCATTTTGATCACTGTCACACTGTTCCAGGTCAAATTTATATTTTTTTTGCACACTTTACAAAACGCCTCTCAATCATTCCCCATGACCGACTTAACCCTTCTGGGCTCCGGGGTATATTTGCCCATTTTTGACTGCTTTTGTTTTTAGCTTTATAGTTGACCATAGAAGCTGTTGACCTTGCCTTGTTTGGCATCATTTTTTCAGCACCACCTCATGTGTGCGACTGTATGCTGATTCTTTCATTTTGAAATACTGTAATAACACATTGGACTTATAATCACATAAAAAACCTAAAATCAGAGTAGAAAAAGTGAGATTTTTTTTTCTGTAAAAATCATAAACATGCTTAAAAAATTATTTTTACAACTTAAAATGCAAATATAAATTGCAAATGTTCACAACTTGTGTAAAAATATATTAAAGTTTTATACAGCTATTCCCATTAAAATACAGGAAAGGCCTCACGCGTTTTCTGTACAACTATCTGCAGAGCAATCAGGACTCACATTAAGATGCTAGACAAATTATTTGTGCCACCTCAAAAACAGTTTCTGTCCTCCACAGACCGAGGGGCCATCACAGGCAAAACCTGCCAGTAATATTGTCTCTTTTACCACCTTTACACCTGTTCCTCAGCAGCCAAATGCACCTGTTAGCGCATCATTTTCTGACTGGTTGATGTGGTGCGTTTTTCCACCAAAAGGAAAGGAGTTGTCGGGAATTGTTTTTATTAGCAATCCAGTTTATCTTAAAGGGCAGGTTGGTGTGTTTAAATGAAGCATCCGGTTTGACCTGAGCTTAGATTAGAAACTAAAAGCGGTCCTGGTGGGTTTTAGGGGGGATAAAGTAATATTTCGCCCCCTCCAGCTTCATGCAGACACTAGGAGGACCTGTTGGTGAGGTAAAGCCTGCTCACAGCTGGTGCTGACAAAAAAAGGCCATACTTTCAATTTAAGGGGGAAACCAGGAGGGGCAGCGCCCCAGGTCAGAGGTCAAGAGGGTCTCATTGAGACACTGGCTCACAAGTAAACCCAAAGTGGAGATGAAGGGGAACCAATCCACCAGCTTCCCCCTGACCCCTCTGTGACCTCCCCACCTGCGGTGAAGCCAAACACCCCCACCCACCCTCACAAAACCCAACCACAAAGCAGCCGCAGGAATGCGAGTCTCACCTGAAAGAGGAAATTGCTCCAGGAGGTATCCATCCTGAAGGACTGCAGGCGACCCAGCTGGGACCGAAGAGGAGGGGGGAGGAAGAAAAGCTCCGGAGCTGCTGTGAAAACAAAACGCGAGGCCTGTGGCAGCTCCTGTCCGCCCGCCCGGCTCAGTTACCGGGGAAAATAACCCGGCCCCACCGGAGGATATCCGTGCTAAAGCCGCTCACTCTGGTCAGTGTTTACGCTGCCAGGAGGCCGTAAATATGGCAGTCTGCTGGCGACAAGCAGCCGCGGACAACATGTAAATGCGACAAAATGGTTGGTGTCATGCTTGCTTTAATGGTGCCTTTTAATTTAATTTGCTTATGTCTACTGGAATAAAAATTTGCATGCAAAGTATTTTTATGCAGAAGACGAGCAGTCGAGACGTGCTAATCATATCAGCGGCTGTTCGGGTCTCGTTTATTGGCGATAGCTCCGACAAAGGCCGCAGCGGCGGGTTCCAAGCCTCGGCGTTGCGTGGGGCTCGTCCCCCAATTAGAGCGCTCCCGGTCGGCCGCGGTCCGTGGCTCCGCCTCGGCGTTTGAATCGACAGGATGACATCTTTCTGTTTTTTTTAAACTCGCTCTCCCTCTCGCCCTCCCTCCCTCTCGCTCTTTCTTCCTTTTCTTTTTTTATCTCTTCTTCACCCCCTCTGTCCCTCTCTGCTTTAAAGGGAAAGTATTTGGTGCGTGCACCCTCCTCACGGACCCCGTCTCGGCTCGTCTCGTGCCGCGCCGTCCCTCTCGCCCCCGCCGCCGCCGCCACTTCTCGGTAGGCCGACAGATAATCAAATCCGACATTTATGGGATCAGCTCGGCCGTTAAATCCGCCACTCCGCTTAAAGGAACCAGAAACCGCCGCTGCTCGTCGGGGAGGAGGTGAAGCCGGGTGGCAGAGCGGCGATCGCGCCACACTCTCCGGTAAAATGGTGTCGGGTTCGGCTAAAACGAGCCGCTATCCCCCGAGCATCTTAAAGGTAACGATGCGCGCAAGTGCAACAGCTGGATCTAACCTCCAACATGACGTCCGCTCTGCCCGCCCGCAGAAGCCGCTTCAAAAACCGAGAAATTCGCTTCTTAGCGGGATTTACCGGCACGAACCGGAGCGGATCAAACGGGGTCCCGACGGGGAGGAGATGCTCGGGGGTTCAGCTCAGTTTAAATACGGAAACGCTCCATTTTATTACCGAAAATGTTTATCTTTAACTTATTAAGCCTTTTTTAAATTCAGCTTTTTAAAACTTTTGTCCTATTTGATTGCATTTTATTTGCATTGTTTCTCATTGAGCCCCTTTTTATTGTCTTTCACATTTGTGACAAATAAATCCTCTTTTCTCTAAAAGTGAAGAAAGTATCAAACTAATACAGAAACGATCAGAGGCAGCTCTTTAAAGAGGGGCCCTGCAGGTCCAGGTGGGGGTCCGGGGGTCCCCGTCCATATTTTGGTTGGCTTTGAACACTGAACAGAAAACAGGACGATGAATCCAGCAAAAATTCTCTGGTCTGCATTGGGGGTGTTTTTTTTTATTTTAAATCTTCTCAGCCAGCATTCAGATGTGTTCAGGCACCCCCCCCCCCCAAATGACGCTGAATCAGGATGGATGGATACAAC
>VUQK01023525.1:6365-29093 GCA_015106715.1 Bujurquina vittata | reverse complement strand
TTAAAAAAAAAAAAAAAAAAAAAAAAAAAAAAAAAAAAAAAAAAAAAAAAAAAAAAAAAAAAGAAAAAAAAAATATAAAAAAAAAAAAAAAAAAAAAAAAAAAAAAAAAAAAAAAAAAAAAGAAAAGAAAAGAAAAGAAAAAAAGCCTCTTTGGGGGATTTAAAGAGGCAGTCCACTTAAAGAAAAGTTTACAGTAGATAAAGTGATAACTAGCATGGCTTTTCCTAAATGAATCGTTTAACATTTGGAAAAATATACTTATTTGCTAGTTGCCATACTTTAGCTGAGAAGATTAATTTACACCTTGGAACAGCATGCTAGCTTAGCTTAGCGTTCAGACCGGAAACAATGGCAAATGTGCGTCAAATTTTACACTTCTGTTTTTGTGAAATAAAAATAAGGAAGCTATATTGACTTATTTATGAACTTTAGGGGCACTCACAGCAATTATTTTAATCTTTCTTTAATGCATTCTTAATCTAATATTTGGTTTAAATAAGCCAAGCTAGTTTTTTGCTACTCTTTTTAAACCATAACTTCACTTTAGCATTACAGTTAAGGTAAAGCTCGGGTGGCCACAGTCTTCTCATTTAACTGTCAGCAAGACACGCACATTGGTAATTCCACAAAAGTCAAACGCTTTGTCTTTATCTTCTTGTCATAATTTAATAGCAACATCTCTTTCTAGAGTGAGTGTTTACTGGCTAACATAGAAACTATGGCTACAGTCGAAAGTAGATCCAATAACATTAATGACAGCTAAACCTGAAGACCATATAAAATGCTACTGTTTGCTGAATTTAAAAAAAATTCTGTAAACAAATGAAGTTACATTTATTTATTGGGTGGAAACACCAGGTAAGCTAAGGCCTTAGTCATATAGGCCTAGTCTGGTCGGTAAACGCCCGGCAACCACTAGTTGCAAGGGAAAAATGTATAAATGTGTTGGTGAGTTGACGCTGGAGGTTGCTGGCTGTAGAATGGTGCAGTGGCCCACAGTTTTCATCTATTTGTCTGCAAACACTTAAAAAAAAGAGTGATGCACACCAAAAATGGAAAACATTTGTCTCAACAGTAAAAGTTGTGCCTTACCACTGCAACCAACACATTTAAAAAGGCACAACTTTAACTTTGAAGGTGAACAGTCTCTGTTTCTGGTTTGTGTTACAAGTGTTTGCAGACAAGTCAGTGACTGGTGGTTGCCAGATGGTTGCAGACCAGTCTCTAGCCCTGAGTGTCTAGGGCTTTAGGAGTCGACTTCACAGCCTCTGTCAGCAACCTTTAGCACCCATTCACCAACTGGAACATACACAACACATATTCTTCCCCTGCAACCGGTGGCTGGGAGAGGGTTGCCAACCAGTCTCTAGGTCTGTTTGAAGAGTAAAATTCCACTAAAGGTCAGATATTTTCCTTTAAACACCACCCATCAGATTTCATCCCTGTTCCAACAGAACCTTTTGTGACAATCATATTTTTTTGTAAAATGGCCAACGTCACCCATCAGCTGAAAAAGGATTTGCACACAATATAAAATGAGTAAAAGAATAAAGCGTGATGGGGAGAAAAAAGGAGCTGAATTGCAAAATAATGCAAAATAATGCAGTCAATAATGACTGCATTACTATTTCTCTTGCTGTCGTTGCGAGTATCCAGGGCAAACAATGTCATATTAGCATCATTTCCTAAACAGATAAACAGGTACTAACACAAGAAAAAAAATCCTCAGCACCAGCATAATGACTGACATAAGTGGAGCTGAGAAGAAGCTTCAAGATGTAGTAAAACATGTTCACGGTATATACTGAATGTGCTTAAAACACAGGCCTGAGTAGTGGCACGTAACATGCACACACTTAAATACTACACAGGCATTAAAACCAAGCATTGCCTCAGACCTGTGAGTCATTATTACTCTCCATAAATATTAAGGAGTGTCATGGTCACTTTGCCCCTTAGTCGACTTCTTTTTCAAGATACTGTGCTGCTGTTACACTGAACGGGTGGTTATCGAAGTCAGTAGAATCAGTACTGGTGTCTTTAGGGTAAACTTTCCTCCCAAGCTTATTCTAAGAGGAGGCTGTCTTGCCCTTGGTACGTTTGATTAATTCTAGAGCTTTAAAGCAATTGTATTTGATGTCTAGGTTTTCATGTTTGTTCTTGGTTATTGAGTCAATCTCCTCATGCACCCTCAGCTGAAAACTGTATCCATAAGCTATCTGTTTTCATTTGAATTTTCATTTACTCATCACAATGGGAAATAGTTTAAGTTCAGTATCTAAATCTGATTCTGATTGTCAAAGAAAAACGCAAATCCTTGAAGTCAAGACATATGGGTAGCTGTGATCTCTCTGCATCTCCTGTAACGTGGATATTTCACTCACATTTCTATAAGTAAAAAACACTGATTGCAAGAATATGAACCACTATTTAACAAAATGGAAGGCTGCTTAATGGAAGACACCTTTTGTTGGTCAGAGTTGCCTTTCGTTACTATTCAGTTGCTGAGGAGATTCAGGGAGTCGATTTCTTTCTAGATTCTTCCAGCAAATTTAGTTATCCATTAAAATATCAAAAAGGTACAGGAGATAGTGATCTAGGATCAGGACACGTGGTATGAAAGTTGTGGAACTGATGAGTATGAGATGAGTAACGAAGACTTCTCATGGTTGGGGCTCTTGTCTTTGCCACTCAAGACAAAAGACAATTTCCAAATTCCCACAGTGAACAGAACACATGGAATCATGAGAAGACAACAGGCATGCCATTACAGGGCAACACACACTAGGCCTCCAGAATTTGGAGGCTGGAGTAAAGACAATTAGTTATTGTCCAAGTGACGTGCAACTTAGCCATGGCAGGGCAATAGTCATCACTATCATATCAAAGTTGCCCTCTGTTCTGCATAGCTATTGTTATTTCAGGTAGTTCCTCTGCCATATAGTCAGGTGCATCCATACCAATCTGTCTCTGAGTGTCTTTATGTCTGGTCTGGGCACTATCTGACAACATTCACTGTCCTGTTCAAAGTTTAACATCTTTAATTCGTTGGTTCAGAGTTCTACATCCAGCACTTGAGAATTTTATCAAATTCCGCTTTTCTCTCAGCATTTCTTCACCAGGCAGTGTCTGAAGGCTGAGGGGCGGGCACCCAGTACACATCCTTTAGACAGTTTCCCATCCTGGTCCTTACACTGGACTGTCCGGCTCTGCCAGCCAGTGTCACAAGTTCTGGTGCAGGCCATCCACGACCCCGTGACCCACTGCGGCCCTGGAGTTGGGGTTGAGAAACCTGGAGCTGTGGGTTGCTCCGGGACAAGAGGCGTGGAGGAAGACAAAGTGGTACTACTAGTGGTAGTGGTAGTGGTGGTGGTGGAGGTGGTTCTTGTCGTAGTTAACAGTGTTGTAGCTGACTTTGAATTGGGGACGAGAGGAAGTGCCCGTGGCTGAGGATTTGTCCGGCGGGGCATGAAAAAGCTGTAACGGACATCCAGGGGCTTTTTGGCATCTGTAGCTAAAATCTGAACCACCAAGGCTTCTTGAAGAGCCCCAGGGCCCATGCTGTGAAGCCACTCGTCTCTCTGGCTCCAACCGCTGTAGTTGAGCACAGAACCGTTGAGTGGGATGATTGTCTCGGATGTGGAGATCATGAACTTGCCATTTAGGAGGTATTCACCATTGGGCCGTTGGAGAGCCAGGTAGGCGGTGTACCGGGTTTGGTCCTTGGCCTTGTGCTGACGAACCTTGATATGAGAAGAGCCTGCAGGGATCTTCACTACGTCAGTGTAGCCTTTACTGTTTGGCAAGAGAGAAAGTAGCAGGGTCACATCAATACATAAGACATGATTCTGTTCTAACAGATTTAAAAGTAGCCTCCCATGATTGGATCTGCTTTCATGTTTTAGCAAATCCGAGTAAATTAAATTTGTCTAGAAAAACTATTGGCAAATGCAAATGGAAGGAGTTAAAGAACAATAGTCAGCGGATATCGACATAAGTAATCATGTGTGGATACATTTTAGGTTCAGCACTTTATACCGTAAACGTGGCAAAGTCTGTTAGCTGATTTTACAAGCCTTATGGCGGCATTAGCAAAACAAAACATTTAATCTTAAGCAAACTGATGATCAGATCATAGAATCACAATTAACACTTAGGCTTTGCTATTACATAGTTTTTCTCAGTACAATACTATAACGACACAACACAGGTATCCTGATGTAGCAGTTCTGCATGACACGATATACTGGAAGACAGTCAGCTGTGATATATCACAACATCTGTGTAACTAAAGGAAAATACCACCAAAAAACCAAACAAACAAAAAGCAGGACTTATTTAGTGCATTGTGTTGGCCATGCTTGTGAATATAATTAAGTTGTAATGAATCCATTCAGTTAGCTAACTAATTCTAATTTCTTCTTCGTTGCAAATTAACGTCCATTTACTCTGCCTTGATGTTTTTCACAAGCACCACCATCATGAGTAATGAAGTAGTGGTGCTGGTATCACAGGGATCAATATTATGTATAATCACATGAGTGTAACATGACATGAAGCAATACGATACATTGGAGTATCACTATTCTCTCCCAAACCTATTGACATTGGGGCGGCTGTAGCTCAGGAGGCAGAGCAGGTCATCTTCTAATTGGAAAGTTGGTAGTTTGATTTCTGTCTGCTCTAGTCTGCATGCCAAAGTATCCCTGGGCAAGATATTGAACCTCGAATTGCTCCAGATATATTCATCGGGGTGTGAATGTGTGTGCGAATGTTAGATAGAAATCACACAGATATAGAAAAAAGTGCTCGTATGAATGTGTGAATGGAAACGTGCTGTATAAGTGCTTTGAGTGCTCAACTAGAGTAGAAAAGCACTTTATAAGAACTAGTCCATTTACCATTTTAAACAAACTGTATAAGTCTCTGGCGAAAAATACTATAGTACAAATGTTTTTATAAATAACTTGCATGCACAAACTAACCAGCCTTAAACAAACAGTCCTTATCATGCATTTATGCAATGGATTTGTGATGGACAAAGCTTATTTTTCTTACCTCTTCTTGGTGAAGTTTCCCACCACGCGTATGCATCCTGTGCCGTCACCTCCACATATACCACACTTGTCAAACTGAAGCTTGGAGCCAATGATGCCATCGCACCCCGTCCGTATACATTTCCCTTTCACGCACACAGAGCTGCTGTACGGACGACACTCCGTCCCGTCTACCACCTGAAGATAAAAAGTCGTTATGACTATCAGTCCTATGCATCCCGCACTCCACCCCACTGTTATGTAACTAACTCACCCTTTGAGAGAACACCACATAGTAGCCAGTTCCTTTTGCTCTGCAAGTTAACTTGCACACATCTTTAGGCAGAACTCCTGCATACTTAGGCACCCACTCAACAAAGGTCTTCACCCCTTTAGGATCTGTCTGGGGACCGTTGCGCACCTCACACTGCTCCTGGCGGAAACTCTTGTCTGCAGAAAAGTTCCATTAAAAAAGGTTTGAAATGAGCAACTGTGCACTGATATTGTATACATTTACTAAGAACTCATGCATTCTCAGGCTGCCACACTCACTTGATGCCGGGCACGGTGTGACATTGCAAGACCGATAAATGGCCCTTTTTCCTGTGCAGTAGCGCCCGTTGTTCCGTGGTGGCGGGTTGTTGCAGAGGCGCTGGGCAAACTGCACCCCAGCTCCACAAGTTCTGGAGCATGGACCCCAAGAACCCCAAGAACTCCAATTACCATTATTGGACGCCTGGCAGAGGGAGCGCAAGTGGAGGAGAGGGGAAGGAAGATGAAAGACGATTTGGGAAAAATTCAGCAGAGGAGAGATCAGAGGGTAGAAAAGGATGAAGAGAGTGGGAAAAGAAAAAAAGAGAAGAGTGAACAATTAGCGCTTATCAAACATGCTAGAAGCTGGAGTCGGCCAAACCACGTGTCATAGGAAAAGCTGTTTGGGGTGAGATCTGTGATAAGGGAAAATGTGACGTTCACTGTGGAAAAGAGACTATGGTCATGTTATAATAACTCTTTTTAAAGCCACTCGTTAGTGCTGCAGAGAAGGATCTATCTGTGGTCAGAGCTCACATGCTTCCCCCCGAGGAACAGCCTGAATGAAATTCTTCAGGTAACATGATTATTTTTGTGTTTTTTCCACCAGCCGTCTATGAGTCATCAGCGATAAAAATAACTGGATAAGCAGCTCTTAGCATTTTATGAGACAAACTTAATATTGTAATCCTTCTATTTCTTTGGAAACAGCTTTCCATTTGGTTCCACTGCTGAGTCTTTATGGTGCTTGAACAATTTCTTTCCACAGTAAAAGCTATTTACTCTGCAATCATACTTTAAGAAATACGAAGAGGTTATGAGATCCCAAAATCTAGCATGTAGGGAGTGAGTATAAGGCTGCTCTGAGCAGTAAACTGCTCATCGTACAAGGCAGCGAAAATGAAGTGAGTCAGAACTTGGGCCCCATCTACCCATACAGATGCCAAGGATCCAATCACTCTCATCGAATGTCATGTGACAAACACACACACAGAAAATGTTCTCTTCTTCGCTCCCAATCTTTTCTTTTTTTAAAAAAAATGTTTCCTCTCTTTTGCTTTCCTGGTGCAAATACACACACATACGCGCACTGGGTCGACAGCCTGCCAAGAACAGATGGGATCCTTTAACTCATTAAGACCATATTCAATTTAGGTCTGAATGAGTAAGGCCGACAGAACAAATAGCACAGATCAGCAGTGGCTTGAATATAGCAGACCACACAAATGAAGCCACAGAAAGAATTTGATCTTCTGTTCTCTTTCATTTTCTGCTGCCTTTCTACTTCATCTTTTTCTCTCTTAATAGCACCCCTGTGTACTGTATATAAAGTTTATCCTTTTTCTCTTGGTCGCCCACAAAGAAGTTTGTCCAACGTGGAAATGAGTTCTTAAAATATCAGTTTTTGAGCTATAAACAGAACTCTATTTTCGATTTGAGTCCCTTTTGTCTCTCCTGACAAACACCTTCTGTCTCAGCGTCTTTTACCTTACATACTGACACCACCCTCGCCTCTTACCGAGTAGTGCTTCTTGCGGGTCTTGTCCACGCACTTTCCCTGCAGGCAGATGCGACCCTTCCCGCAAGGTGTTCCCTCCACCGCCGGCAGCTTCTTGGTCAGACACACCATCTGTCCTTGCCGAATCACTGCGCACCAGAGCCGAGAACATACGTCCATGCCCGGGCACACCGTATACTCGGGGCCAAAGGCCAGGCGACACTGGCGTACGGCATCGTAGCTCTGCCCGGGGAGCTCCTCGGGGCCGAGAAGGGGCTGGTGAGGCGAGTCGAGGAGACATTCGGCTGTGGAGTAAGGAAGAATTTTTAAGAATCTGTGCCTTGCATGCTGTTTGTGCGCTGGTGTATGAATACTTCTTTCAGCTGACAGATAAACTAGGCCATTATGACCTATCACTCAATAAAAGTGCTGGCGCAGCAGCACATACTGTCAAGCCTTAAATCGTGCTGTTGGTACACGAAACACACCAAAAGCCATGGAGCTGCTGAGCAAAATGTCAGCAGCTGTGGTGTTTTATGGTCGTCATGAATGAAACTGCCTGATCAAACTGGAATGCAAAGCATGACTCATCCAGATCTTTAGCCGCACTGCAACTCCGCTCTTTAAAGAACTTAACAGGATTGTAAACAAGCCTCTGTTAACGGAGATTATTGCTTTGCTTGGCAGTAAAAAGCTCTCAGTGATAGGTATCATCGGTCAAATTCACATGGATACAATTTGGAGATGGCAACTGGGGAAAAGTTCTCACTTCTAGAAAGAAATTATAAATGCTTTCTGAACCACGAGCATTATTGTTCTCGATTTTTCTCCCACGCTCACCGTTGCCGTCGTCGAAGAAGTCGGTGATGGTTGCCGAGGTGCAGCGGCTCCAGGGTTTGGAGGCATCGATGGAGGTAAGAATTGAGGACATGAGGCGCTTGTCGCTGTTAACTCCAAAGCGCTCCTCGCAGAACTTGGAGTCGTCGTGGGACAAACCAAGTAGGTGACCTGGGGGCACAAAGAGAGAGGACTTGTGTCAGATTTGCACAAGCAGCAATAATGAGAAAACATACCTCATGTTATCAGATGTATGACATCAGGGAATACTAAAGTGATATAATCAGCGAGAGAAAGACAGTGCAAGCCCTGGCTTGTTTACATCTTTGTGTTGCTGTGTGTGTGTATCCATGCCTACCTATCTCATGGGCGACAGTAAACGCGGCGTGAAGCCCATCGTCCTCGATGACAGCGCAGCTCCTCTCCGGAGAGCAGATGGTGCCGACGTCCGCCATGCCCAGGGTGTCACAGGAGTGATGGCCACAGAGGTCCTGGACAAAGAAAATACATTTAAATCTAAACCTGATAATAAAAGAGAAGAAGCAGTGACTTTATCTTCAAATCAAGATAATCTGTAGTTTTTCATTTTTAAATACAATATAAGTACAGTAAAGCTACTTCAAGGTGAAATATGTAGGGTTGCTATTGTTTTGATATGGCCTGTTTGCACTACAGACTGTATAGAAGAGCTTCTTCTGCTTCTGACCCTGCTATACTGGTTGCACCTCTAGATGGGATAGTAAAGTATTACTGTGTAAGTGTACAGGGTGACATCCAGATATGGTGGCTATCTCTGCAATATACAGAAAGTTTAAGTGAACTCCAACAGCTGTTCACATTTAATTCATCCTCTGCCTCCACCAGCTCTGTCTGCCTCGCCAGAGAACATAGTATTGATCCTTGTTTTGATTCCCACACATGTCCATGCAGATGATCCCTCAGGCAGCACTGCCTGGCCGCGCTGAGTGCTGAGATCAATCAGCAAATCATACCGCCCCACCAGTACACACAGGCCTGCACACGAGCCTGTGCATGTACATTCACACTTACGGTGCAACAGGACACGCTTAAAATATGCATTCAGCTCGTAGATACGCAGAGATATATGGAGCCAAACATTCATGCATGTACACACACACACACACACACACACACACACACACGGCCCATGGAGAGGATGAATTGTCATGTTAAATGGTGCTGACAGGCCTGCTGGGTCGTGTGTGAGAGGCTCTGTGGGGAGGGTGTTTACCCGTTCCGGGCTGATCGGTTCGGAACAAACTGCCTTGTGTTCTGCATTCAGTGACTGGGTGGGACATGCTCACACAGAAACACACACTCAGATAGCGGTAAGTACATACAATTAAGTAGATAGAACATATATAGCACTTTACGGGAAATTCACAATACACACAGATACAGAGTACAGGAAGACAGTATGTGCTTTTGCCAATTAACTGTGATAAAAGAGGTGCTTAGTTAAAGCCAAGCTGACAAGCCTGAAAACTACAAAAGGAAGCTTGTTTATTTTGCTCAGAAACTGAGAAGCTAGCCTTCATATTTTGGCTGTTTCTCTCTTCCCTTTTCCCATACTCTTTCACCCCCAGTGCGCTCCATTTCATTTATTTATGCATTCATCCCCTCCCAGATATGAATGTGACAGCGGTTTTTGTATACACGGCTTTCATCAATATAACTCTGTAACAAGTGGGTAAAAATCTCCTGTTTGAATAATAGTGATATGTGATTAATTCAGGAAATACGCTACCCCTCAACTTCTTCCCTCTGCCAAGACTTCCTAAACATGCTTTCATCCGAAGGCCTCTACAGACAAGCAGTGAAAAGGAAAAGCAGGGCGGGTAAAGAAAAATAAGTTCAGGAATCAGTCGCAGCTGGGAAAGGATGGAGGGTTGCCGGAAATTAAGGAGAAGAACAGAGAGGACAAGGAGTTATAGTAATATTGGCAGAAATAACAGGAGAACAGGTGGCAAGCTGGTTGCAAAGGTTGAGAGATGATCATAGCAGTGTGTGTCTGTGTGTGTGTGGTACAAGACCACTTGCAGTCTAAGCCAAGGTTAAGCAAACAATCAGCCAGACCCAGGCACACAAAATAGTCCCTCATGCAGTGAGAGTTTAGCTCACGCTGTGAAACCTGTTGCATGTTGATTCCAGCAATTCCAGCCAAACACTGACGGTACCGATTACGAATGATTCACTGCCAGTAAGTAACAGTGACGAAAAGCTGACACGAATTTGTCACAAGGTAAATATTAGTCCCTTTTTGGGTTTTTCGTGTTCTTTATGGTCCTAAATATGCACAAAACACGACTATTATGTGGTTATAATAGTCATAAAATGTCCTTAAATACGTAAATTTTCTTGAAGCTAGGGTAAAATATAACACTTTAGTTTATGACCAAATACCTTTGAGAACTGACATTCACATTAGCCTTAGCCATGGTTCTTTGTACAAAAGGTTTGCATGCAACTGCACTAAAGAGCTGGAACCAAGTGGTTGAGATATATCGTCATGAGCTTGTTAGCATTCCTAAAATTACCCAAAATACATGTGTAGCCTTGCTGGCATGGCTCTGCATCTGAAAGCCCTACGTCCCTTCAGAAACAGACTAATCCTAATGCTATACTGCATTTGTCTCACCTGATTTTAAATCCAGACTATGGGGAAACTTTACCTTAAGATTAATGGAGACTCTTAAAAACTTTGACTGAAGAATGGTCATACACACTCAAATGTTTCCTTACAAGTAGGTCTCTACTTTCAAAGCCTAGGAAGAACTATCATATGTACATGTATCTTTGTGCCAATAGCATAGATGATTTTACACTGGATTTGACAATGTGGCAGCATGTGCACACTGAGTAAAAGTGGTCCCAGTAATGATCCCTGGAG
Organism: Bujurquina vittata; assembly: GCA_015106715.1. Lineage (NCBI taxonomy): Eukaryota > Metazoa > Chordata > Actinopteri > Cichliformes > Cichlidae > Bujurquina > Bujurquina vittata. Next base: position 18,280 of record VUQK01023525.1, on the reverse strand, counting down.
AACACTGTAGTTTATTAAAGGACAGAAGCACTTCTGTCATCTGCTTGATAGCAATAAAAATAGGATGCCACAGTCCCTGCTTTTGAAGGTGCCACACAACAGTAAGGCAGATTTAATAATCATACATGGTGGCTTAAGCTGCACTTGGTGCAGTTCAAAGGAAAAAATACTTATCAGTTAATGAGAAAATAAATGAATAGTTTGCTGAAGCAAATAAATTGAGTTACCCCCCCCCCCTGTGGCCAACCAATCATTAGTCCAACATCAAAGGCAACTTTAGAGCATGACTACAAACAGAAGTGTGCCTTAAAGTCACTGAGGGAGTGAAGAGGGTGAGGCTCAAGTGTTGGTACAGGACAAATCAAACTCCTTGGATTGTTATGTAATGTCGACAGACAGACACGAGGGCCAGGGTCAAACATTTGGGATCCAAAAGCTGTCTGCAGGATGTCAACATATGCTAGACGAAGTAAAGCACATGTGAAATATCAAGAAAACAAATAGAGTAACTAGCTGTGACGGGGGCGAGGACTGGGAAATGTACACTTCAGTGTATGGACACTGGAGAGGGGCAGGGGGAGTCGAAACCATACACGTTTATACTGCTAGAGGTAAAATGACTCCAACTGTGTGGGGGGAATAGATGGTGTACAGTTTGTGTCTACATTAACACGCTCTGGCATCTCTTACTGTAACATAAGGTTAAACACAAAACATTTATTGTATTTTCCCCCAATATATGTATTTAACTGCTGTCTTTTGAGTTCTGGAACAAATTTGCAGTCATTCACACGCCCAGAAATTTTCCTCCAATCCCTTGACTGTGTTTGGAGTCCAGACTGAAAACTCACAATCAGCTACTACAGCGCACTATGTAGAAAACAGATTCTGAAATGCTTAACCTATTTGACCTGACTAAAATCACACTGACCTAATCTCAACCCCAACTGGAAAAAAGTAGGTCCAATATTTCTGGCATCACAAGTACTTGGTAGCAATGTCAATACAAATATTTGAAGCAAATGGGGGGAAAAAAATCAAATACCAGAATGAACACATATATGTGTCAGTATATCCACAGCTCTGCAGCTCTGGCTCCCCTTATAGTAGCGCTTTGTCTACTGTACACAACACAGCCAAATACACACAGAAGCGTCCCAAGTCCCCTCAATGTATCCGTTGTATTATTCTTGCACTGGTATGTGTGGAACTGGGTGACACGGCCACACGGGTCAGCACACTGAGGGTACTGGTTGTTGGAGTAATTGGACCCGACCACAAAAGAGGCGCTTTCCCTTCAACCCTGTGCACTCCGACCCTTCCGTGTGGGAACAATGGAGCAGCCTGACTCCACAGTCACCGCGAGCTTTGGTTCTACTTCGGTGGACGGCAACAATCAGGCTCTGCTTCACAGTCGCTCCAAACGCACTGATGAAAGGTTTTCATATGAAAACTGCTGTCCTGTCATTTGACACCTCTGACATTTGGTGAAACAGACTACAAGGAACACTGAGCTCAGTTTAGATTGCATTCAAGTTTCCATTTGGGCTACAAGTTTTGCTCCTGAGAAAATAGCTAACACTTAGTTAACATTTTCTTTTTCAAGGCGAAAAGCAGCAAGGTATGAAGCACTCGAGCCCAATCAAGTTATTTTCTTTTTGGCACCAAGTCAGCGGAAACTTTAATAGCTGCATTCTGTGTGTAGAATCTGCAGCTCTTAAGCTTAACTCTTACTTATTAGTTAATGGCAATGATGAATAACTAATTAATTAATGGCAAAATATGTGTGTTTTTCTCATGAAGAATGGGGATAAATGGACATTTCTCATGATGTCAGCACCTTTGCACCCTGCAGTGTGGTGGAAATGTAACATACCTCAGCCCTGCAAGTCACACTGGGCAACAAAGTAAAGCAACAGCAATCTAAGTATTCACAGAATCCTAATAATAAGCCTTTAATAGCCGGAAACTTCTGTTTAATTTATTAAGATCATGACCCCAAATTAGGTCACGCATTACCTTATTGTGTTTATGCTTATTGCTCATGCTAACCACATTTAGGAGCAGTTGGGCTCATTTGTCCTGCAGAAATGAGACAGATTGAAATCAAGAACTCACCTTATAAAGTTCCTTAGAGGACTTTACTGTGTTACTGATGATTGAAGGCAGTGCGCTGAGAGGCTGCATCTACTGCATGACCTCCAGGTTCAGCAGCGAAGGTGAGATGGATGTGAAAGAACACCCAGAGACAGGTTTGTGAATAATGCAGGAGCTGCGATACGTGACACTAAAATATTGTGCTGAGTGATATAGTAAGGATAATATTGGCCATTTTGGAACTTAAAGTACGTCAGTGTACCTTCAGGTATACAGTGGCCTGTCAGACTGGATTCCACGTACTGCCAGAGTTAAAGCTTTCTCTCACATCTGCACTTGAAGGCAACTTTTAGCCATTAAAAGGGTATATTTAGTTATCTTTAGGTCCAATAATTAGGCCTAGAAGGTACCATCATGTAGGCTGTACCTATAAGGAGAGAAATGGGCTTTGACATTATCGATATTTTGGAGCATATGCACGATACAGCACTTGAGAGTCTTCTATAGACTGCTGGAGGTGAAAAGGCAACTTAAACCGGTAGACCGACACTCTGATGGATGTGTTATGCCAGGGTGAGCATGGGTATTTTAATAAGTTCAAAGCAGCAGAACAGCTGGAAAAAAATCACAGTACACTGCCTGTCATGTTTCATAAAACCTCCCTGTCCACTCTGAGTCTGCCTGTCTGTCCTGAGTCTGCCTGAGTATCTGGATTAGTGTTTCCGTGCCCATCTGACCTGCCAAACCCAAGAATGCCGCTTCCTCCTGCCTGAGCTGTCTCATACCCCTGCAGGTGTAGTGGCAGAGGAACCATGAGGTGGTTGGCACACAGAAGCTGTGCTGACCTCAGGTATGCACTACCGGCTGTCTTGCCAGTGCATGATGGTGCCAAGTATGCACAAGTGCAGGAGACCCGAGGTAATACCATTGCTACGATTTTTTTTTCCCCAAGCCATGACAAGACCTTGCATGACTTAAACTCACCGCAATCCAAGGCAAAGCCATCTGACACTGGAGCTAACCACCACAAAGCCACACCCGGAGAGGTGAAAAATGCATGCAGATCTGCTGTTGCTGCCCTGCGGCTTTGGGCCAGACAGTTAGTGAAGGAGGAGGAGGAAGAAGGAGAGGAGAGAAAGGGATGGTGAAAGACGGGATAGATGAGTGTGGTCTCAGTAAGCGTGGGGCTTCTCACTGGGTGGATGTGTTTGTTTTTCTGACAGCTCCCAACCCCAGCTGACAGACACTGGAAAAGTAACCGGGACAAAAAAATGTGCAGACAGGAGTGATGAGAGAAAGAAAGAAGAAGGAGGAGGAGTGGGGGTGAAAACTGGGATAGCTACCTAATTAAATGCCGCTTCAGGGGGAGTTTTGGGGATATTTCTGCACTGCACCCTGCAGCTGAGTTCAAATCTCCTACCCTACGAGGAATGCGTGCGCATGACTACGGACACGCGCCTCGGATCACACAGACTCCGAGGCTATGGGGCTGTCAGGGGACTGGGAGGGGGTAGATGGAGACAGAAGGGCCTGCCCAGAAAAACACCAGGCGCAGGAAATACAGTTTTTATGGCCGTTTCACACACACGCTGCGCTACATTACGCACGCGAGATTCAACAAAAAGAGGATGGGAGGAAAACATAAGGAGCAAGAAAATAAATACTAAAGGGGGTGAACATAACCTGAGACATGCGGGAAACAGTTGTTGCGGTTTTATCCCGGTTCACTCAAGGAAATCGTCCAAACATCTGGCGTTTCCCCTCCGGCTTAAATGAAAATAACTACTATATAAAAATAGTGTGCGAGCATTTTTTTACTCCAGGGTGTTTGTTTGCAATGAGCCACTGAAAGGTGTGATATGCAGAGTGCTTAGTGAGAGTGAACCAGCTGCAACCGCGTGCACCATCAAAATCAAAACAAACTGTGGCGTCACTGCCACAGCTGCCTCGGCATCACACCGGGGCGCTAAGCCGCCTCTCCTCCCCCTCTGTGGGAAGACAAGTGGGCCCGGCGCCTCTTTGTGAGTGCGCAAGGTGAGAAGCGACAAGTGGAGGCGCGTAAAGCGAGGGAAGTCTGTTTACCTGCCTGGTGAAGAGGATGGCGGCATCATGGTGGTGCTGGTGGTCATCGTCCAGCGGGTTCTGCTGATTCTGCCACTTGCAGAAGCTCTTCAGCGTCGCCGCCGCGTTCTTGGACACCTCCAGCCCCTTCTCCTTCTCAGTGACCGTGGTTACTTTGACCACCGACAGCCGGATGGGGTTCTCGATGCTGGCATGCCCGTACAGTTTGGAGGCGATGGAGGCCAGCGTGAGCAAGTAGTGGTTCAAGTCCTTGCCATATTTCTTAGTCATGGAGTCGTCCGCCACCAGGAGCAGCTCCACATACCTGGCGCGAGAGACCGATCTTTTGCGCCGCGCACCCGGCTCTGGAGAGGGTGCTGTGGCGAGCCGGCTCCAGCATCTCCGCTCGTGCGCGCCGTGGTCATCTTTGCTTTCCGATTTGAGCCCCTCGCGGTTCCGTCTACCCTTCCCGCGACCCCTGTTCCGACGTTCGCGTCCTCTGCGCCTGTCGCGCGTCCCGCAGCTCTCGCGGCCATCGCTCATCTCCTCGAAGCTGAAACTTTCGCGCGTGAACACGTGGAGCGCGCTCTCCGCATCCTTGTCCTGCAGGGCGCGCACATCGTGCTCGTGTCCCTTTGCCCTGACGATAGGAGTGATGATGTAGCGCGCGTCCTTCACTGCGAAGAAGCCCTCGAGACCTCCTCCGCAGAGGTTGAAGACGGCCAGGGACTCCGGGTTGGAGTTCACTGTCCCGCGGTACACGCACTCCCGCTGCAGAGGCGCAGGGCTCTGTCCCATCATAGCGAGCACATAATGGGGGCTGAAGTGATGCGACAGCACCGACTCATCTCGTTCCATGTCTAGCTGAAACCGGCTGCCATCCAGGTACACCAGGTAGCCAACCTTTCCTCCCCCGTGGTAAATCCGGTCAATGGTCCGTACAACCCCGTCTGTCCTCCGGGCAGGTGTCAGAAGCGACCCGCTCGCAGGTGGAAGATAGAAACCCTGGAAAGTAGAAAGCCCTGCTTGCAGCTCCAACTCCACGACGCACAGCAACAGTAGCCGAAACCAGAGCATGCTCCCGGTCAGAGCACCAAGGAGCTGCAACATTGTTCAATCCAACCCGAAAACCATCTATGTATCCACTAAAACAAACCTGTACCAGCCGAGGATACAACTTTCAGTGTGTGCTCCTTCAAAAAGCGCATCCTCTCGGTGTCCCGATCTTCCATGCAAAAACACACAGCAGGAACCAACAAGCAAGCAAACAAAACCATTGAGGGGGGGAAACAGAAGGAAAAAGAGCAGCAGAGAGGAACTGTGTCAGGCTGGAGAGCACCGAGCTGAACTTGGAGAACAAAAACACAAAGTTTGCTCTTAATAGGACTCGGAGAGAAAAAGTCCTGCCCCCTTTGCGCTCAATCACCACTCCTCCACCCCCCACTCCCCTCTTTTCTCTGTCTCTCCCTCTCTTCCTCAAATCAGAGTTAAGTCAAGTGCTGGAGGAGAGGAGAGAAACCTTAACAATGCTGTCACTGGAGTATTTTCTCTTGCCTCAGCAAAGGAAAGAGGAGGCTGTTTTTATTTCCATCCAGATCATTTGTGGGATGCAAGAAACTGTAAGAAACGGAATCTCCAAATGATGACTTTAAGTCACTTCTGGCTGTGAAGAAATAATAAAGTATAAAAACTTGTGGTTTCATCACTTTCTCACTTTTAGTCTTCATTAGAAAACTTCACCAAAACAAGTTGGCCACGGAAGGGCAGGCAGCTGCTTCTGGGAGCAGCAGCATTTTCCTCAACTTGAACATTTCTCCATTAAACACCAGCCATTTATTTTTACACTTTAACACCACTTTGACTCCTTTAATAATTGAAGGCCAACTGGATTTGCAAGGAGAGTTTCAGAAAACTTAAAGCAGGATAGATAATTTATGGCCATTCCTGAATAAGAACTCTGGGAGTTCACTGTTCCCGTGTGGGAACATTTAATGGTGTGTGTGTGTGTGTGTGTGTGAGAGAGAGTGAGAGAGAGAGCAGTCAAAGGAGGCGATGGAGGGAAATCTGCGAGCGCGCATACAGTAGGTGGTGTATTGCTCCAACCGGGAATGAGAAAGCAAAGGAAAAAGAAAAGCGTGTGACTCTGCAGGTGTGTGGCTGTGCCTGAAACTGCTCTAGGAGCTGTCGTGATTATTTATTGTACCTTTTTGGGGTGGGGTGTGGGGGGTGTATGGTGGTGCCAACGGGATGACATACTTGCGTGCTGAGAGTTATTTGGCCACTCGCTGGAGCTGAAGTCACCGCGTCTCACTCATGCACAAACAAGCATGCCCTCAGAGGGCAGCCAAACAGGAGAGTGGCTTTTCTTAAAAACTCTTCCAAGACTGCTCATTTGCTGACTCACCTAACAGCTATTACCTTCACACACCAGCGGGGGGGGGGGGGGGGGGGGGGTTAGGTGCGCGTCTGTGCGCCGAGAGGAAGGCCTCTCTTTGTGGATAGACTCCCCTCTCCTCCTCCTCTCTGCAGAACTTGAGAACCGATATTACATTTCAACTTTGCTGCGTCAAACGGTGAGAGAGCATGTCAGCTCTGCTAAAGAGCTATAATCCAAAGCCTTTCGGATGACTGAGTGGTGTGGGCAGTGCAGTGCACAGATGCAGCGGGGAGTGGGCATGAGAGTGCGTGTGGGCGGACGGCGGAAGCTCGACCAAAAATGGGAACATGCTTCCACCGTAAACCCTGACACCCCCTGTCAAATCCCGCCATGGTTTGATCCGCCCATTAACCATCCCACGCTAAAAATCAAACTGGATTCAGAATGTTTTTTTTTCTTTTAGAGATTAATTGCAAACTGTTGGTGTGTTATGGATGTGTGCATGTGTGTGAGAGGTGGTGGTGGGGAACTTGGGCTCATGACCCCCTAAAATCGTTGTTACAGCCCTGCTGCTCAGCATTAACGCCTATGCTACACTCCCGCTCAGTGGATCCAATATCAAGCTGCACTTCATGTCCAATTCACCCAGCTGTTATGTAATATCTACACCCCCCCCCTCTCCTTGTCCTCAAGTTTCGATGGCCCACCCCCTCCCCCGTGTTTCTCCTTTACTCCAAACTGTCAAGTGTATTGCGGCAAACAGACGCCCATAAGGACGGAGCACACCAGAGTTTGCGTGACAGAGGGTCTCTGATCAAGATGGACCCTTGCTGCTTATGTGGTTGAGAAGCCATTTATTTCCAGTGCCTCTGAAAGTTAACGTGTTGGGGAAGTGCGTTTTCCTATACGTGCATGAGCAGGGTTTCAGATATTTAGCATCGGAAGTAATGTGGCCAAAATGTTTAAATTTTTAATACATGTGATGAGAAGAGCTGCAGCTGCAAGCTGGTGGCAGTGAGCCTGAGCACAAAAAACCCTTCTCCCCAGCATCTTTCAAAGCATCCACTGAAACTACACATAGACACATGCTTTGGCTCATATCCTTCCTCTCCCTCCCTCTTCCTCTCTCCTCTTTGAATCTCACACACTCAGCCCATTGGATCATTTTTAATCCCTATCATGTGAAAGCAAGATGTATGCCAAAGCAACCATATGGACATAAACCACCCCCGTGCTCCCCGCGCACACACACACACACACACACACACACACACAATCGCATAGTAACCCGGGTCACATGTGCAATAAGCAGGCTGCATACAGTATCGCACACCACCAAAACAAGACGTGTGCGTAAACCCCGCGTGCCGAGCCACGTGTGTGCGGGGGACCAATCCACGTCCTATGGCGGCTGCAAGGGGCGGGAATCCAATACGGTTAATTGACAACCCGAGCCTTTTACATAACCACCGGACGCTGTCTAAGTGCTGGTATCTGAATCCCCCCCACCCCCCCCACCCGCTGCTGCCCTCCCCCCTTTTTAAGTCTCCATGACACCATCTCCTCCTCTCTCTCTCACACACACCATCACTTCTCTCTGTTCATGAATGAAGAGAACTGCAATCACACAGCTTGTTCTCGGCTAAACAACTAATGAGATGAAGTCGGTGCGTGTGTCTCCCATCTCCTTTTTTGCCTCCACCTGTCGTCTCACTTCTCCGTTTCCACCTTGAAGCCAGGTGCGGTCTCAGCATCTGTTATCGCTACCGAGGGAGGCCAACGTCTCCTGGGCCTCCCCGTGACTCAGCTGCACACGCACAGCTTCGCACTCAGCTTGAAATGAACACAGCACAATCTCTTGTATCTACAATGTATATATTATATATATATATATATATATATGTATAGCTGTCATTTAGAAAAGAAAAATACACATAAAGGATTCAAAACAGAGACACGTCTACAGTTGTAAACACGTGGATCAATCAGAAGTGAGTGGAAACCTTTCAAAACGGACTAGATGTAGGTCTGTGTGTGTGTGTGTGTGTGTGTAAAATATATATATAAACAAACAGATCCACGTTTCAATGACAGCTGCTTCAAGTTTCCATAAAAATCTCTTCATATCTTTGAACATATTGCATTTGAAGATGTTGCAACTGCTTAAACAGTTTTCTACAGAAGCATTTCCAGTAAAGAACACGCTGTGTCCTAAAGTACAGTAAATTGCTCAGTAGGCTGAACGGTGATAAAAGATAAAGAAAAAGTAGACTGTAAATTATTAAAACCTGCACTTGTCTTATGTTTCAAGCCCCAACACTGAACTAAAGTTGTCCAACACATTTCGTCATTGCCCTTCCGGTGTTTTCCCATCATGCTGTCCATGACGGAAGAAGGCGAGCATCTATTACCATTTGCATTACTGTCTTCAAAGAAGTATAAACGTCCCTACTGCATTCAAATGTTACAGTTGCACAAAGAGAATCACAATGAAGTGGCTGAACAATTAAAAAAACATTTAACTCAAGACAAAGACTAAATAAAGTAGTTCTGACAAAGCAGCAGCAGTACTGCAATATTAGCAGTACGCTGATTCTGACGCTCTGATTGCATGTTTCCCAGCTCGACAAATGATTTTAGGTAGAGTGCAAAGATGCCTAAATAATGCCGTCGATGCTTATAAAAACTGCACAACTGTGACAGAAAGTGACAAAAACTAAAAAACACATAATGGAAGAAGACTGATTGCTGTGCATTTCAGTCATTTTGTCAATAATAAAAGCGTTAATCAGGATCTCTAGTTAAGCACTTGGTGATCTGGCAATAAAAAGTACTTGACTAATGCAGCTCTAGCATTAGGTCTGCTTGGTCTGAGTATAAGACAGGATAAACCATCCAAACGACGTGATATTGCCATCAGAGAGGGTGAAGAGTAAGGGAAAAAAACCAAAACCAAAACATCCCTATAAATTCCTTTAGAACGCGTGCCTGACTCATGGAGTCATTTCACTTTATACCTTCACCCAAACAAATCAATATACACTTTAAGTGGAATCGAAAGCTAAGCAGTCATGCTAATGCAAGCAGTAATCTCTCAAGCTCTCATAGAGAGTATAGCTTTATGCATGTACGACTGCTGGCAAGTACAGGGGACATTAGGGCTGCCATTTAGTTGCTTCCAGCTGTCCTTATATGGTCCTCAATCAAAACAAACCAACAAACAAACAAACAAAAAAAGCAGGTGAGGAGATAACATGATTCAAATCCAGAAGGGTGTACCGTTTGGCAGCTGGGAGGAGGGATGGGGCCCGGTGCTAAAGGTTAAATAAACTATGTCCCAGTTCAGGGCTGGACCCTCTGCAGAATCCTCCAACCTGAAGAAGCTGGTCCCAACCACAGCACAACAGCAGTAGCTGGATGGTGCATTCAGATAGCCCTTGTTTAGTTCACTTTGGTTTACTGGCTTTTTCATTGGTCTAATTCAAAATAACCTTCTGAATCCAAATAGGTCTTAATTTTATCAAGATCACCTGAATGCTGCTTTAATGAAGGCTGCTAAAGCTACAGGGGTGGGACTCTATGGGACTCTAATAAAAAGTCCAGCAACATTAACCTAACCTTGACCCTCCTGCCTGACACACCCGACTGGCTGAGCAGCAGCCAATATTACATTGTTGTTGACTGTTTGTCAGGTCGTCTTGTCCTAGATGATTTCTTTTAACGAGTCCTTTGACTTCTCAGTGAGAGGCAGACTGGGGCTGCAGGGGATCGCCGACTGGTTGGAGAGGTGGTGGAAGGTCAGTGAGGGGGTTTCAACCGGGCTGCACAGAATTTGGAAGCGCTGCGGGATCAAAAGGTTGGAGTTAGTAAATCAGCATCATTAAATGTATATGCAGTTTAACATCCAAGGGTCAACAGCAGCAAAACATGGTATATAACCTGTGTCAGGGTTCCCGGGGTCGTGACCAGAGCGTACACGGCCCAGATGGGAAGCAGAGAAACGGATGAGAAGGTAAGGATCCAGCCCAGCGTGGTGGCCCAGACTGGAGCAACCAGTCCTTTCCCGAGGCTCAGCGGTGACCAGCGCACAAGGGAAAATATAAACGTGGCCTCAAGAGGAGAGAAAGGAGAACGGGGTAAATACTGAAGGTGTCAGGGCAAAAAAATTCTCTTTAACAACATTTTAGGCCAAAAATAGTAAATCAATACTCCACATTTTAACTGCAGCAGGGATGAAAAACCTCCCTGAGAGCCCCTTTAATAGCAGCTGGCTGTAGATGAACAGGTGGCTGTTTACTCACTTGCCGTTATGCGGTCGATGAGATGGATCCTAATGCTCTCAATAAATATGAGACTGGAAGGAGTCGGGCTCTGTCCCAAAGGCAATAAAATGCCCCTATGGCCCAATAAAAACATGCTATACCTCTCAGACTTTCAAATTTCTGGTTGATTAAATGTTTGAAAATTAGATCTGTATACTAAATTACAACAATGTTGCCAAAAATGTTTTTAAAAATAAAAGAAGAAAAATGCAGTGATTTTCAAAACACTGTAGAAACAGAGAAATTTCTCACTAAAACATTTCAAAGAACATAATTATATTACCATTAAATGATTAACAGAGGCAAGGGACAAGGCTGAAAACCAATGATCTTTATGCCTTAGGGCAGCACGGCATTAAAAACAGGCACGGTTCTGTGGAAATCACTGCACGGGCTTAGAAATACCAGAAAAACAATATCACTCACGGTTTGTTGCTGCTTCCACAAATTGCAAATTAAACCTCAGAAAGCATCTAAAAAAACCCTCAAAACCAAAAACAACAACAAAACAATTATATAAACAAGGTCCAGAGACGATGCTGCCTTCTCTGGGCCAGAACTGATTTAAGATGGTCTGTCTACATAAAATCCAAGCTCTCTTTTGGCGATGAACTTGGCCTCCTAAGAGGAGAGAGAACATTCAGCTTGTTTTCAGAGCACAATTCAAACCCGAGCATCTAAGACGTCATTGGCTACATTAATGAAAACAGAATGGGTAATTAAACCATCATATCAGTGATGGTAACATTAATACTAACGTGAATTTACAGTCATGTGAAAAAGCTGATTTTCACAACGAGTATCTACCCCTTACATCTCCATAGGAACTAAGAGAAGTAACAGCCCGGTGCTAAGCAAACACCCTTGATTGAATGATCATCAGCAAGTGTGAGCACAATTACGCAATAACAAAAAGACTGAACATGTATGGATTTTTTTGGATGGCTTCCCAATGAAAAAGCCTCTTGTCTTTAAAGCAGCATGACTTAGGTTTGCAAAGTTGCATCAGAACAAACAACAACACTTCTGGAACACCGTGCTCTGGATAGGTAAAAAAA
>VUQK01023523.1:0-11306 GCA_015106715.1 Bujurquina vittata | reverse complement strand
ATAGGGAAAAAAAATAAAAAAGAAACTAAAAAAGGTTTCCAAGACATGCCACAAAAAAAAAAAAAAAAAAAAAAAAAAAGGTAATTTGAACTGTAACACAAAAGAACTGATCGCCCAATAATCCATGGGACAATCATTCACACAATATACATTTATCTTGTGAGCTGTGATACCATCAATGCAACCAACAACAAACATTTAGAACTCAAATCTTTGGTGTTAATGGTTTTTTTTTGGGGGGGGTTGACCAGTGACAGTGTTGACCAACCCTTCAAACTGTTGCCTCTTTAAACTTTATATATTTATATATAGATATATCATATGACATCTCTGTGTAAATGTGTGCAAGCCCTCCTGTGTGACGATCCAAACACATCTGAGAAAAGTTTCAAAGTGAACCTCCTTCCCTCCCAAAGAAGCTCTACATTTGTCTGCAACAAATACTGTAGATACGCTAAAAACTCATCTCTGCTCACCAGAAAACAAAGGGGAACTCTTAACTTTGTTATTTTTTTTCTTTAATAAATGTATCATTTTTATATAAAGACATTCAACAGTGAGCAATGCAATACAGTTCAAGTAATAGACGTAGGGACTTCTGAGTTCCCGATGGAAAACACTAAAGTCTGCTAAGGGGGAGAGAGGCGGGAAAAAATAGACTGTCCTGTGATTGAGGACAGACTCTTAAACAGACACACACACACACACACAAAAAAAAGTCAAAGTCAGGGGGTTCTAGATTAATTGATGAGTGACTGAAGTATCAATGCACAAAAACCCTGATTTACGTCTTTTGTTACTCAAACGCTGGCTTTGTTGTGTGGTAGTTTCTACGGTAAACTTGGAAAAACACCTGAGGGTCAGTGACCAGAAAGTGTGAGATGGAAAAACTCTGCTGAATCAAAGGGGCACGCATTTCCAGGAGCACATTATTATGTATTGTGTGCCAGTTTCAGATTAACACAACTGTGGTGCTTTAGATAACGAAAAACAAATCAAAAAGCATTGGATCTGGACCAATCCTTCGCTGTACATTCAAGATTGTATCAACATTGACAACCCCCTGTAAAAAGCAAAGACAACCCGTGTCCCAGTTCAGAGGCTGATTTTAAAGGGGAAGGCTGCACCTGCACTCTGCAAAAAAAGATGATTTGCAGATAATTCACCACAGTGAAATAGTAAATCTTAAAAATTAGCTTCTGTATAATCACTGACACTAACCAAAACACTGAAATGCAAGAAAAAAAAAATGTAAAATCTTAATTTCAGACAGTTGCAAATCTACAAAATACAAAGTTTGCAATAGAGCTGGAAGCCCAACGATCCAAACTTCCAGAGAAACACACAAAAAAGCCTGAGAAACCCCTTCCCACTGCAGCAATGTCTCAAAAGCCCCTGAAACAGGACACAGCTAACATTATGTTAAGCTTCCACTTACACCATTCTATTCTTAGCTGAACTGGGATGTCACAATTGGAATACTTGGGTTGGTAGAAGTTTTCATTGTTCCATAAGAATTCATAATTTAGCAGCTGAGCCAGTTTGTTTTTGTACAACTTGAGCTACACTGCTCAATTTATACAAGGTCAAAGTGAGGTCTATATACTTTCATTTTATCCTATAATGGATGCTCATGAATATATATGGAAACTTGCACTGTTTGGTCCTCAAAAATTTACTGAAGTAGAGTCTGGCAATATAAAACCGGTTTCAGTCGGCAGTTAAAATCGAGGCAGAAAAGGGAAACTTACTACCAATGGCTTTCAGCCCCAGAAACCTCACGTCGCCTTGCTCATCTACCCGCAGCAGATAGAACCTAACAACCCAGCAGACTGGTGGGTTTTATGGGAGTGATTACAGTTCACACACTGCAGTTAGTTAAGGAAACAGACTGGTGTAGATAAATGGATGGTAGGCACAACAAAGGTTCAGTTACTCATGAGTCCTGCTATGGAAGATAGTTTCTGCTACTGGGAAAAAAAAATTTGGCTAGTCATAATTTGAAGTTTTGAGTTAACACAAAATTTCAAGAAATCACCTAAGACCTAGAAATTTTGGGGGAAACAAAATTGAAATGTTGCGTTATGGATGGCATTTTTTCCCTCAGTGGCAGAAACAAGCTTCCATACTCCTCTGCACCTTCTCAAACAATGGCAATGTGTGAGCGTTTGTCATCTCCAGTGCTAGGTTATCAAAGTGGGAAAACGCCACAAATGACAGGAGAGAGAGAGGGGTGCATGTCCCCACTGTGTAACCAGCATCAAGGTTTTTGTAAATTAGATGCCCTCTTCTGTTTATCTGAACACAACAAAACCAAAAACGGCTAACCCTAGCCACGATTCTCTTAGCCTGTTTCCAGTAGGACCTCTCTGAACATTATCAGATCAGACGGGGCATAAGCCAACTTGATCCCTGCTGCTGCTGCTGCTGAGATGTACATTCACAACAGCAGCCAATCAGTAAGAGATCATTTCATGTTTCTAGGGAGAATAGAGTTCTTTTATTTAGTCGGACAGAAAATGCAACTGCTGGTTAGAAATTCAAGCATAGAGCATGAAGTTTTGGGTTCAAATAAACCGAACACTATCAGCAATCAAACAGTGAGTTTCAAGCCAACAGCTTGACTCTGATTATCTCCCTGACTTTAGTGCCTCTCACTCTCTTAAACTGCTGAACTATTTAAACACAAAGCTAGATTGCACATTCTTTCAAGTTTTCAGATTTTCTTCTAAAGCCTGCATCTTCAGCTCAGGACATCAACTTCATGTACCTGGTTTCCTTACACATAAAACATTTAGTCAAAGCTTATTATTTCTGAAGGTTTTTCAGTACTCATTCATATAGCATTAGCTCATGTCTTTGTTTAAACCACACATAAAATGGGTTTCAGCTTTTATGGCAACATTTTTCACCAAGCTTAGCCTTTCACAGGCCCAGAAAAGAATCATACCACCTCAATGTGTGTTAAGGCCAAATTCAAGGTGAGATTTTCACGTGTCCCAATTACACAAAGATAAAATCAAAAGCAAATTGGCACAAATTTGTGTCAGATAATTCAAATGAAGTGATTTTTGCATAGGGTAAAAATTCAGACTGACACTAAACCCTTTCATACCCATCGATTCCCTCAATGTCAGAAATGGAGGATCAGTTTATTGGCAGTTGAGCCGAATGATTCCATTTTATATATTGAGGCCAGAGCTTAGAGATTATAAGACTGAATGTGTGTTAGTTTTACCTTCATTTCAGCTATCAGTTATACTTTGGAAAGAGGAGGCAAAGGAAATTTGGGGCGTTTAAAATGCCCCCTTGACATAGATTCAAAGCTTTGTTAGCGCTGAGGTTACAAATGGAGTTTAAGTGCTTTGAAGGTTGTGGAGATTGCTTACGTACCATTTTGTTTCCCAAAAAAAGGCTATTTGTTGCACAAGCACTTGGCCTGAAACTCACTTTTATGTGTGGCCTTGAACACACCGGTTTTTTGTTTTCCTTTACTCCATTTGCTTTCATGAAGAAAGAAAAAGGCCCAGTAGACTCTTTGCCTTCCACCTTCACACCAGCTTTGGTCTCTGGTGCATTTACACATATAATCCTGATTATATGTCACACATTTCAGTTCAAACAGCAGTTGATATTAGATAAAGATAACCCAAATAAATACAAATGCAGTTTTTAAATGATTACATCATTTACTAAAAGGGGGAACAAAACAGAACAAAGCTATCCAGTCCTACCTGGCCCTATAACTGGTTGTGCCATTGTTGGCAGCAAGAACTGCAAGCACAGCTGTGTGATAACTGCAGGACTTTGACCCATTCTTTGCTGTTTTAAACTCTTTTAATTCAGCCACACTCCAGGGTTTAAGATCACGCCAAAGCATCTCAATCT
This sequence comes from Bujurquina vittata, assembly GCA_015106715.1. NCBI lineage: Eukaryota > Metazoa > Chordata > Actinopteri > Cichliformes > Cichlidae > Bujurquina > Bujurquina vittata. Next base: position 7,418 of record VUQK01023523.1, on the reverse strand, counting down.
GATTCAAGTCCAGACTTTAACTTGGCCACTCCAAAAATTCATTCAGAGGTGGAATTGCTGGTGTGTTTCACATTATTGTCCTGCTACATAACACAAATGCGCTTGAGCTTTCCTTTAGTATTTTCTGGCAGAGAGCAGAATTCATGGTTCCATCAATTACAAAAAGCTGTCCAGGTCTTGAAGCAGCAAAGCAACCCCAGACCATCACACTACCACCACCACATTTGACCGTTGATACATTCTTGCTGTTACTTTTGCGTCAGCTGTAACAGGAAACAAAGCTTTTTGTCTCATCCGTCTACAGCGACATTTAAGCTGCATGACCCCCGAAAATGGCCAAATGAAAAGTGGAAAACAGGGATTTTTCCCCAAACAGGTAGTGGTGGGCCGTATCGCTGACATAGGAGGTAAACCGTCTCGCTTTTCCTCATAGTTTTTACCTGAAAATTTCATCAGCTTGAAAATATAAATTTTTCCTGATGTTATTTTTGAAAAAAAACATACATTGATATTTTATTTAATGTGCTGAGGGAAAAGTTGCTGTATTCTGGCCATTCAAATTAATTTTGCTGATTAAAGTAATTTTTAATCCTGTTCGGCTGTGATAGAGTTTGGCACCCTGGTCTACAGAATATTTTCCCAAAGGTCTCGGGGACCGTCAGACTGTTTTTTGGTAAATGTGAAACTTTATTTTTGGCCAGCAGTGGTTTTTTTGCCTTGGAACTCTCCTATTCTGACTCACTTCTGAGCTTAACTGAGGCAAGTGAAGCCAAGACTGCATTTTGTGTTTATTTGGGTTGTTTTTGTTGAATATTAAAATTTGTTTAAGGATCGGAAATGTGCAAGTGAGAGAAATCAAGGGGCAAAACCCCTAAAATTATATTCCAGAAAAGCAATAATAAACAACTTTCAACAGTTTATACAAGCAAGGCTTTAGTCTTTAAGACTACAAAACTGTTTTGTGTCACTTGTGCACCCCCCCCAAAATCCCTCAGCAGCAGCAGTCTACATAAAGGAACAACTAGTCCTTTGTCTTTTATGCTACATTGTTTTATCTTTTTGTATGGAGAGGAATGGAGAACAAACACTTGACATCATCTTCACAAACAAAAACCCCAAAAAGAAACATGAAAGCAACTTGAAAAAAGTTGTAACATCTGATGTTTAAAAAAGAAAAGAAAAAATGATGAGAACAAAGAAAGGTTTGAAATGAGAATGTTCTGTCACCATTTTTTTGAGTTTCTGGTATAAATTCTGAGCTGGAGTTTAGGTAGCAGCGAGGTCAACCTGAAATTCTGACATCTCCTACTCCATTTCCTTCCATCGGACACTTCCCCCCCCACATTCACAAACATTTATAACTTCCTTGTGCAAATCAAGCAGTCTTTAGAAAGAATGCCCTCCAAAATTGTTCTTGTAAAAATATATAATTCCAAGGTGGATGATGTGTGTTTTAGCAAATGTTAAAATTGTATCTGTGTTTATCAGGTCTGGTTATGGGGTTGTTTTGTAATTCAACCAATCCCACCTCCGTCTATTAAGCTTCATCGTGCTCCCTATTCTCCTTTCCCCAGACGTGCTGTTGTCCGTGTGGAGTTAGTTGTGTAACAGGGTTGGCTGGGGTTCATCTTCGTCCAGAGGGCATCTGTGCGTAGACAGGATAGGCAAGACGGACATTTAGTGAGTCGTTGTGCTGCACCAGGGAAGTGTGGTGGTAGTGGAGCACCAGGTCCTTCAGGCTGCTGTACAGGTTGTAGGGTTCAGCAAAGCCAAAGCCACGTGGTGTGCTGTAGATGACGCAGTGCTTCACCTCCCCTTCCACACTTAGGAGACACACAGAAGAGTGCTTTAGTTACAGCTGTTTTGTTGTTACTTCATTAGTCATTCAATGCTTTCTTTCTCAATTTCAGGTTCTTCCAACCAGCATCGTTCAATGATTACTAAAATAAGCTAGCATGTTCCTGGAAAAAAAAAATGATGCATTGACCATTTTTGAATCAATGCTCTCAGAATATTCACCCTAAAACTCAGTATCTAACAAATTGTTGGGTGAGGGTGGGGTGAGGGTGGAGGCACAGCAAACAACAACAGAAAATCAGAGCTCAGTATTTTAAGAACCTATATGTTGTGCTTTTGGCTCATCTTTTTATAGCATGCTTGAAAACTCAGTTTTAGAGTTACCAGGTTAATGAGTTTAGTCTAAATAGATCACCTCTGACATACAAGTGCTTCTAATTTGGACAATTCTTCTAAACAACCACTCAAATACGTGGTCAGAGGCGTCCAAGATGGACTTTGTTGGTGGTACTCAGCATCATTCAGCTTTTAATCCAGACCAGCTCCACTGTTCTGGACTGCAGTTGGTGTTTGTAGTCCTTGTTCTGCTCTAGATATTTATTGCAAACTTTAGGGTCACCAACAAGTACCTGCAGCAGGTGAAGAACTGGACCATGTGCTGCTACGGGCAGCCCACTGAGGCTGCAGAGCAGAATAAGGACTATCATTGTCAACTGCAGGTCAAGATGGTGGAGTTAGAATCCAGCTGAAGGATGAAAAACTCACTGGAAAGGCAGATTTTATATTCAGTTTTCTTTGTAATTTTGGCGTGCAAATATTATGACAACTACTAATTTAAGAATATGTGTGCAAACATGCATGCAGTGTGAGAAACACTGCAAAGTATTCACCATCTGCTGACTGAATGCAGTTCTTATGTCTCAAGTTATTGCTGGCAGTGGTGTTTGTTTTGATCTGCAATATTTTGAAAGGTGTTCTAATATTTTGTCCTAGTGTGCAAATGAAGGAAGACAAAATGTTACCCACACCTTCAGAAGTTATTTTGGATATTTTGGATGCACATCACTTCAGTCATGTGTTGTATGTACTCACACGACAGAGCAGGCGTAGCACCCCTTTTTGCTGCTTTCTCGGATAAGAAATGCACCATCCGGCTTCCCCAGGAGAAGCTCCTCTGCTTGTGTCCTGTTCAGATCCCCCACAAACCAGTTCTTCTCATCATAGTGAGGCAAGTTGTCATCCTCCTCACTCACAAAGTAGCCTCTACAACCACATACACGGAATACACTGAGAAATTGCACACAAAGGAATTTAATATAGCCATCTCTTTAAATTAAAAGTTGCTCTAAGTAAGTAAAGCAACAGGGTTAGGGCTTCAGCAAAACAAGTAGAGACTCACTCATCTGTGTTTTCATTCTTGATTCCCAGCCAGTCATTAATTCGTTTCTGGCGGACTCCTTTATGATTGAGCCAGCTAAAAAGAAGTGGAGAGAGAAGCATTATTACTGCTACGAAATCAATCCATCCGTTTTCTCCTGCTTATCCTTTCCAGGGTCAACATAAATTTGGTTATGTTGTAGTCAACAAGCATGAAACAGAAATCTAATTAGTAAATGTCCTCACAGAATGACACTGAATGTTCTGCTGAAATGCTGCTGCAGGGCTTCTGAGCTCCGGCTGAACTGGACCAAATTAAAACAAGTTTCTGAGCGAGAAGCTTGATGTGCTTTGGGCTCTAGAACCAAGACATGATGTAGAATGTCAGATTTGCTTTGTTCATGTGCCGTCATTAATATCTTTATGTGATTGTTAACCAACTGTTTGGTATTTGGGTAAATCAGTGGATTAGACATCACGGAACTGCTTCTTTATCTCAGCATAATGTCAGTGCAGATTAACACGTCACATGACAATCTTAAAAATAAAAGTAAATTAAAAAAAAGTGTTTTTACCACTGAATTTTTCCCCCCAGTTTTTCCCTCCATCGCCATCCTTTGATTATATCTAAGAACTGCAAAATCTGACTTTGAATTCCCCCCAAAGACTCACAACATAACCCCATTAAAACCGGACTCATGTTAAATAGGCTTCTCATGAACTGCCTGCTTGCTGTACTCAGGCCATTATCTGTAAATTAAGTGTGTTAATCTTTGCATGGCAACGCATCGCGTCGCTACGCATGACGTTTGTGTCTTAGACACTTACACTAGGTACTGGTCCCTGATCTTGCGTAGCTGTATGAGGTCGGGCTTTAGGCTGTTCATCTTTTTGTCCGTCTCGCGGTTGTCCATGGCTTGCGTCTTTAGGTCCTGCTCTAGCTGCACCTTGCTGTCATGGATCTCGCCCAGGCGAGACTTAAGCTTCTCATAGTTTATCATAATGCGCTCAATCTCTGTGTCATTGTTTTCACGCCTGAAGCGCTCAATGTAGTCCTTGCTGTAGCGCTCCTGCGTGTGGCATTGCTCCTCGAAAATCTTGATAGTCTCATTGAAGGCTTCGATGGCTGTCCGCTTCATCTGGATCTCCTGAGGGACAAGATGAGTGAGCTGAGACACAAAAATAGACACAGAAAAACAGCAATTAGAACGTGAGCATGTGTGTACCTGTGATGTCTTGGTGTACTCTTCGTACAGTCTGTCATATTCTTTGCTTTTCTCCTGGTATTGATTGTGGTATTCCTGCAACTTCTTCCCCACAGCATCAATGTTGTCCTCCTTCACCAGCTGGTCCTAAGAGATTTAGGGAGAGAAATGCGGAATTTTAGAGACAGTGTGACTTGCAGAAACATATAGAGAAAAAAGTTGTTTGTAATAAAGGCCAAGGGAAAAACCCCTCTAGAACAGGCTTGTTAATAAACCACTCATAATGCCCCAGGCATGCGGCAAGGTGATCATGTTGCTGCAGTTTAAAGAGGGAACACTAAGAACAAGTCACTGGGTATACCAGGAGGGTTTGTTGGTCGTGGGATATCAGTAGGAAGTAGTATTTTAAAAAAAATTAAAATAAAAAGATTATGAGGAGGACCTTGAAAGATCATGAAGTATTTTTCTTGTTGCGATTTCTTGTTTGTTGCTTGATTACAATTAGCTCATGTGTTCGTTTCAGTAGCTTGGCAGATAAGTTAACCTAGTGTGGAGTTTTAACCAACTTCCTTGGAAGAAATAAAAGTGGACACAACTAAATGTCCCTCTGTCCACAAAATATAACTGAACATCTCAAGGCTGAGAAGGCAAGGAACTAAAGTTTTTCCTAATGGGAAATAAACAAGAAAAAAAAATATGTACAAATTAAATGAGGCTGTCAAAGTCCTTCTAGAAATGAGTCTTGTCACTCAACAGCCATGTTCATACACCACTGGGCACATATTTGGGCAGTTAGGAAACTACACTATATTGCCAAAGGTATTCATTAACCCATCCAAATCAATGAATTTAGATGTTCCAATCGCTTCCATTGCCACAGGTATATAAAATCAATCACCTAGGCATGCAGACTGCTGCTACAAACATTTGTGAAAGAATGGGTCACTCTCAGGAGCTCAGTGAATTCCAGTGTGGTACCGTGATAGGATTACTAAATCATTACTAAATATTCCACAGTCAACTGTTAGTGGTATTAAAACAAAGCAGTTGGGAAGGACAGGTACTCAGCCACAAAGCGGTAGGCCACGTAAAATGGTAGAGCAGATGCTGAGGTGCAAAGTGCGCAGAGGTCACTAACTTTCTGAAGTCAATTGTTACGTGCAGAGGCTTCATGGAATGGGTTTCCATTGCCGAGCAGCTGAATCCAAGTCTTACGTCACCAAGTGCAATGCAAAGTGTCAGATGCAGTGGTGTAAAGCACATCGCCACTGGACACTAGAGCTGTGGATACATGTTCTGTACGCTAAACAAATCACACTTCTCCAGAGCAGCACTGACATCAACCCGGTAGAACACCTTTGGGATGAATTAGATTGGAGAATGCAATTCAGGCCTTCTCGTCCAACATCAGAGTCTGACCTCACAAATGCACTTCTGGAAGAATGGTCAAAAATTCCAATAAACACACTCCCAAACCTCATGGATTAAGAGCGGGATGTCACTCATGTTTATATGCATGAAGGCAAAAAGCAAATAATTTTGGCAATACAGTGTATAGTTTAAATACTACTTTTGTCATGTGTGACTTCTTTTTAAACAATTGTTAGACAAATTCAATAAAGGGTCTTCTTGTAGTGAAGGCCATACAAACAATGTAATATCTTTTCAGACTGATGTGTGAGCAGTTGTGAAAATGTACATGTTTTAAAGGTAGTGTGTGTACCTGCTGGAATCGGGAGATGGGGTACATGAGCTTGACATCCAGCTTGGTGTTGTATTGAGCCAGAGACTCATGCCTGTAGTGGCTGATGAGCTCCACAACTGAGCTGAACGTCAGGGGGTCGGAGAAGCCATACTTCCCATCTCTGTGGTATATCTTTATCAGCTTGTTATTGCCCCCTTTCCTGAATAATGGAAAAAACACAGAGGCTGAAAAAGACTGGAAATGGATTCTAAAACGGACAGATTCTCTATAACATTTCTACACCATATCTAGATCAGACCTGGGCATTGTACGGTAAAATAGGCCAAATTCGGGCTTCGGTTATCCCTGACCTGCCTGAGTGAATTTAATGGGAAGTTAGAATACAAACATAAGTATACATCATGCAATAAACACTCACCATCATAGAATGGCTGATTGTTATTTGAAATTCTATTTTTTGGGTGTGGGGGGGTCATCACAATAAATTGCTTTTATTTTGAAGGTGACTGCCATTGTTTTCCTTTCCAAAAAACACTGATGTGGAAATTTTATCTTTTAAACACTTCATGGACTTCTAAGTACAGATGTTCCTGGTGACCAATTTCTTAGTCAAGTAAACAAGGAAAGTTAGATAAACCAACCGAGAAACACTCAGCTATCAAGTTAAATTGTTTAACGTACAATGTCAAAAACTATGTGAAGAAAGGGTTCTGAAACCATTAATCACATTCTTCAATAACGAATCACATTTTAAATGTTGCTATCATGTAGGGCTGCAACGATTATTCGACATTGTCGACAATAATCGACAATAAAAATAGTTGACGGCGAATTTAATTGTCGATTATTGTCGTTTTTTATTACTGGTGACGATCTAAGGTTTGGGACACTTTCACACTCACTACGTTTTTTTTTTTTTTTAAACGGATTGAGTGTGAAACTGTCCCAAACCTTGGATCCGTTTTTTCTTTTTCAAACGGAGTGAGACGTGTTCCTGTCAGCCAATCTGTGCGGGCGTGTTTAGTCATGTGGCTATTGATGAAACCGTGCCACCTTTGCTTTACAGATAAAGGTTGATAAAGGCCGAAGCGAGGACCGGGGATGGGAGCGGTTAGACAGCGGAAGATTTCGCTGTCACTTTTTGGGGAAAAAAATGGTCATTATGGGGGTTTGAAAATACGCTAAATTGGCAACACTGTGTCCAACCCCGCGGTCAGCGCTAACCTCGCTAGAACTGCCATCCAGGCTACTGTAGGTGGCAGTTCTCGTGAAGCTACTGACAGAGTTCAGTCTGGAGCGGCAGGAATAATTTTTAAAATTATTATATTAAAATA
>VUQK01023520.1:11845-23222 GCA_015106715.1 Bujurquina vittata | reverse complement strand
CAGCAGGAAGCAGCAGAGGGACTACTATCCACTTCTCATCAGTGGTGCTGAGGTGGAAAGAGTGGACACTTTCAAATACCTGGGAGTGACCATCTCACGGGACCTGTCCTGGACTCATCACATTAACATCACTGTGAAGAAGGCCAGACAGCGTCTCTACCTCCTCAGGCGGCTGAGAGACTTCAAGCTCCCACTCAAGGTGCTCAGGAACTTTTACACCTGCACCATCGAGAGCATCATGGTGGGAGCATCACCACCTGGATGGGAAACTGCACCAAACAGGACTTCATGGCCCTAAAAAGGGTGGTTCGTTCAGCTGAAAGGACCAACAGAACCACCCTCCCCAACCTGAAGGACATTTACACCAAGCAGTGGCTCTGAAGATCCTAAAACAGCCCAGCCACCCTGGACACTCTCTCTTCAGGCCGGCGTTATCGCTGCCTGAGGACCGAGACTGAAAGGCATCCACCTGCTCAACTCTGAGCCCTAAACTGGACTATTATGCACAATGCACAGTGTAAATTATATTATTCTACGTACAGTATAGTGTGTATAGTGTACAGTGTGAATAACCTATTTTTATTCTTCTTATTTATATATACATATATTTCTCTTTTTTGTTTTTGTCATGTTTTGTTCATTTGTTTGTTTGTTTGTTTGTTTGTTTGTTTGTTTTCCCCTCTTTACTGCTTATCGGCTGCAGGTACAAAAAACATTTCACTGTACATTGTACTGTGTATAACTGTGCATGTGACAAATAAACTTATCGTCTGATCAAGTTTCTCTGCGGAACTTGGCGGGCAGTTGTCGAGATCCCATATAGCATTTTGTTATTGTAGACATGAATCCACTATGAAGCTTTACAAAGTTGTCATCAGAGATTAACCTATTGATACTTGGTGCATGGGAGTTTACAGAATTCATAAAGTTTTTTGGCTGCTGTATTGAAAGGCAGGGAAGTTGTGAGGAGGAAGAATTGGCCCTCAGTAGTTGAAGGATGTAGCAACCAGTACTGGGAGGCAGATGATGAAAATGAAATCAGCAATATGTGTATCTGGCCACTTGTACTGAGACAACTAATGAAGAGGCAGGCCAAACTTGATTGCCAACTTGTAAAAGCCAAATAGTGAGACTAATGTCCTGTTACCAGATAGAAGTGCACAAGTGTTTTTCAAATTAAGATAGAAGTAAAGAAAAGTAGCTTCCCTCACAACATTCCAACCCTTTCTGACTGGAATGTTGTGATTCCTTAAAACAGTGTGTAATGAAGCATCAGGTGTTTAACCTTACCACCCTTGGGTGCACGCAAACCCTGCTGAAGAAAAAGCAGTAGAACAGCAGCACTTGTGAAACATGTTGATGATGCAAGTTGTTTCATACAACAATGTGTGTGGACAGCTAAGAATGCAGTGTTGAGACTGTGGGGTATATTTTCTGACAATGATTTAGCGTGTACAGTTTATTTAGCTTTCCAACTGTGACCAGAAGATGGAAAAAAAGATCCAGACTGAAAGTCCTGAAGACTTGTTGTTAAAATCAGGCACCAGATCCAGAGATTGCAGCAACATAATAAGGTGTTTATTACAGAAAATTTGAATAGATTTGCTTGGGACATTTGCAAAATGCAGCCCAAAGAAACATGAAATTAGAGGAGAATATCTGGCATCCTGGTGCCACTTTAGATTGCAACAATTCCCTGCAGCTTCTGGAGTGAATGAAGCAATCTCCTGAAGATGTGAGTTGGCCTTGAGGTGCGTTTTCTCCCCTGAGGGGCAACTGTCGTGAGTGCAACCCAGTCAACAGCAATGCATCTTGTCATATCTTAAAACACCACGTGCACACCTCAGATCAGCTGTAACCTTCCCTTGGCAACACTTATATATAACATCTAGTTGTTATGTGTTATTGGGGCTAAATGCAACCCTTGAGAATGCTGAGCTGTGGGGATGGAGAAAAATGTGGCAACCCAGTGCTAGAAATGGGAGCAGATAAATATTGCAGTAGGACAGATAGAGTGCATCTGGCAACCCAGAACGTGAAATGGGAGGTTAGAATTGCATAAAAAGTGGGATGATTAAAAAAAAAAAGTATACCTGGCAACCTGAAAAAGGAATTTAAGAAAAGTAAGATAGAGAATAAACTGGCATCCCAGTGCCAGAAATGGGATCATTTGTAACTAATGCTGTTTCTGTGCTGTGATGAATCTGAAACCTGACTGATACTCTTCTAATAAACCGTTCCTCTGCAGATGACCAGTTAGCTGTTTTACAACTACTCTTTCAAGAGTTTGGCCTATAAGTTTAATAAAAGCAGCAATGCGATTAAATGCATTGTATAAATGGTTCATCATGGCTATAAATCAGATAGCTGGAAACAAATTAATGCAACAATAATATTTATAGTTTACCTTGGCATTCTCTAATACATTGCCCACTTGTAACCAGTTGCATTGGGAGCAACGTATTTGTGCTGGACCAAGCAGAAGCTACATTTGGGATTGTTGATATATATCATTTATTATTATTGCCTAATATTAGACACAAGTGTAAACTTGATAGAATTCCATTTACTTCAATTGTATTTATATGAGCAGGGTTGAATAAGTGCTTGCTGTGAATGGTTCAACTTCTTGTGACATTTGCATCAATGTCAAAGCATTTTTCCCCCTTCAAGATGTTACATCTGATAGACAATAAATGATTAAAAAAATAAAAATCACGTCTCATGTTGCACTCATTTGGGTTATTATGGCTTCATATTGCATAAGCTATGGCTTTGGTGGAGCACAGTGTTTCACATCCTGTATTCATCTTACTTACTGTGTGAAATAACGGGGAAAAATACTGCAATTATCCAGTGACAATCAGAAGACGTCTGAATGATAGAAATGTGTACAATAAGCCCCTCTACAAATAAGAAAATACTGTGAACTTAATTTTGAATGAATTTGATGAGTTACTTTAAAGCCTGCACTGAATGCTACTACAATGTGTTTGCCGATGAGCAGGACAGATGACATGCCACTGCCGGCTTAAATCTTTGCATTGCTGGATGAGGATTGCTTCTGCTGGCTGGTGACACTGACACATTCTTTTCTTTGTGTCCTGAGTTTCGATTACTTGTTGATTTGTGATAAAAGGATGATGTGAGAAGCTACTTTGTAATAACTGACCCAGCAAATGGAAAAGTCATAGCTTTGCACATCTTCATTCAGTAGCACTGCTCAGTGTCTGAAGAGGTACCTCTGGGCACAGCTGGTGTTTGAAACATATTAAAGGACTTTTTTATAGTCAAATGAGCCACCTAGTTTGACGTGACCTCAAGAACTTATATAGGAAGGGCACTAATGACAAGGCACATTTTAATTACTTTGATGTGGAGACTCATTCTGTATTAATGCCATTTTAAATGTTTTGAGAGTGAGCAGCACAGCAACATCAAATTGCTATTTGTCACATCATGCATCATTAGATGTTTATTCTCACCATGTGCATGCTTTGTATTGCATAGTCGTGGTTTTAAAGTTTCATCACTGAAACGTCTCTGGACGTCAGTTAAGGTTGTGTGCACTGAAATGTGATGGTGATCCTGCTGATTCTCAGCTTGGATCCTCTGTTAGCCCCTTTACAATCTAAGCCCTGAATGATAGAGATGTGTACAAGTGGAAAACGCTAATTACACATCAGTATGTGGTACAGTACATTAAGCAAAGGCCTGATTCATTCTTTTGGGGTGCAGCAGCAAAATGTGGACCAGCTTTAGTTACATTTTTCTATAATGAACAATGATTGCAACACCTGTGTGCTCACTGTGATAGAACTTTACGCTGTTTGCTATTGTGGCTACATTTGTGTTGGTAATTTAGTTGTTTCCTACACTGGCCAGGTGGTTCTTTCATAAGTTTTTGTTGCTGAGGTGCGGGGTTTCGTTCTCCTTTAATGCTGTATCTGAGTTGGCTGTGTCAACTTCAGACCCCTTATATGAGTTCTGAGACAAGCTGAAAGACCTCTAGAGCTAAATATAGCCATGGCTGCCTGTGTCCTCCTTCTCAAAGGCCTTAAGTGAAGGGCAAAGTGACTTTTACTTGTCGGTGTGGATTAGCTGAGGGCTGCAACCTTGGTGACTCGCTGGGCTTGTCAGTTAAGGGACATGAGCAACCAGAAGTTGATCTCATGTTGTATATCACAATCTACAATGAAGCCAGTTGCTGGCATCTCACTGTGGCTGTTTTAAAACTTTATGACATGCTGACCAAGCAGCACTGAATATGTTCATGTCAGGCTTGTATTTTCTGACAAATAGCAACAGTACTGAAGCTCTGCTATATGTTGAAAAACCCATTTCATTACAGTTCATTCACACTGAAAACATTTAAAAAAAAAAACATTATCCAAATAGGGTTCTCCATCAATCTCTCAATCCGGTTCTCAATGTTGTGGTTGTGCCAGTGTGTTTGATCACTTAGTCTGTGAGAATCAGGTCATAGTACCAGTCAGAAGTTTGGACACACTCACTCATTCACTTTTGACTGGTAGTATATGACACTGATCCTGGCCTGCTGTCTGTACGTGCCAGCCTGAGAGCTGAAAATATCCTGCGTGGTATTAAATGACTGAACAAAAGGAGACTCATAAAGCAAAGGTTGTCAGAGACAGGAAAACTAAAAAAAAAAATTCTCTCCTGGAATTCATGAAAACCATAAAAACTCCTTTCTGTTAGACAAAAGTTTTTTAGTCTTCTCTAAGTATTCCCTCAGGAGGGAGAGCGCCAACCTTCTGATCTAGCAATCAAAACTCTGATGCATCCATCAGAGTTTGAATGTTAGGTTTAAAGTAGTCAGGCACAGAAAAAAGTGCTTGTGTGAATATGTGAGTGAATGAGGTCTGGAGTAAGAAGAGCACTTTGAGTGCTCAGAGTAGAAAAGTGCTACGTAAGTACCAGTGCATTTACTTTAAATGGCTTAGATATAATTCTACAGTTCACCTTTGCTTTATTTAAGCAAGGAGCCCTGACTACCTTAATTTGTCCCTGCTCGACCCTTCAGGCACTTCCCTCAGCATACAGCACAAGCCTCACTAACTCAGAAGCTCTCCTGCTGCATGGACAAAGACACAGTACTGACGTGTGTGTTTTGTAAAGCCCAGTGCTTAATTTGTAGATCATTACTTCTGAAACAAAGAGAGGGTCAAAGGTCAAAGGAGAGAAAAGTCACATGATGCATCAAAAAATCCACAGTACAGAAAAAAGATAACTGATTATTTTGTTGTTTTAAGATGAAAAAAAAAACAGAAATGTCCAATGTGACTTTAATGAGAGGTTTTATAATCATATTTTTGCATTTATGGTTTCATGATTTTTAACTGATGTGTGCAGGGATACAGTCTGTATCTGGGATATGTTAGAAACACTCAATACCCAGTTTACTCGTTTCTGTCATGGTCCTCCTGAGTTTTCCTGCCTGTTGTCCCTATCTCTCTCTCTCCCTCTCTCTCTCTCTCTCTCTCTCTCTCTCTCTCTCTCTCCCTCCCTCCTGTGTGTTGTGGTCTCAAGTCTGGTGTTCAGGGGTGGGGCCAGGTCCACGCCTCCGCCCTATGATCGTTCCACTCACCTGGAGGTAATGAGACTCACCTGCTCCTCAGCTTGTCAAGACCACTGCTCAAACCAGTGATTCTCAAATCCAGGCCTACTGGCCCGGTGTCCTGCAGGTTTTAGATGTGTCCCTGAGCCAACATACAGTACCTGCATCAAATATAGAAGTCATTAGCAGGACTCTGGAGTACTTGACTGCATACTGAGGAGGTAATTCAGCTATTTGATTGAGGTGTGTTGGATCAGGGACACATCTAAAACCTGCAGGACACTGGGCCACGAGGCCTGGATTTGAGAATCACTGACTTAAACTGACATGCTTCTGTTTGTCTTCGCTGGATTGTTGACTGGAAAACAGTGTTTTTGTGTTACTAACCTGACCATGTATGTGTACCCAAATCCCCTGGAGAAAGAGTGGAGAGATTTTGGATGGAGTGGTTTCATACTTTGTTTGGACCTGGAGTTAACTTTCCCTGGAGTTCTGCTCATTAGAGTCCACCTGTCCACTGGCCACTATACAGTATATATATATACAAAATATCAGGAGAGATCATTTTTCATGTGCTGCAGCCTGATGGTCCTTCTATCTGATGTCAGGGAAACAAGTAATTCACAACATGCTTTTCCTTTTTTCCTTCCCATCTCTGTGATATGTTCATGCTTCAGATGCAGAGAGGAGCAAGCATATATGGACTATAACCTGTTTCCTTTAAATGGCTGGAAAATCCAGCTCAACAAATAAAAAAATCACCAAAAAAAAAGAAAGCATGGATCACAATCTGTCATTTATTTGTGGAAACAACAGAGATATCACACGATCCACTGTTAACATTTTGTTCTTTTCCTGATTGTGGACATTTTAGGCTGTTTTTAAGTTACCTTGCACTTTTGTACCACGTCTTTCCACCCAGAACAAATGTTTTTTATAATGTTTGGTCATTTTTCAAAGCTTTGAACAACAAGCAGAAGTGATTTAAAATTGGAGATTTCTTCTGTTTTATTTATTAAATATCTTTGATCTACTTTAAAAATTGAACATAAAAAGTTTTTGCAGGTGTTCATCAAGGATATTTTATCGGCTTTTAAAAGTGAACCACTTGCACTCTGTAGAGCTCTATTAGCAATTCAGGGACAATGCTCATAACAATGAAAATATATTTAAATTTGCATCCAGAAAACAACTGATTTGATAAGTTGAGTCTTTCCTGTTTACTGAAGTGAAGCACTGAATATAAAGTGCATGCACTCAGTGGGAGTTCGGCACAGTTCCCTGAAGGACGGGATTAAGGTAACTATCTACAGTACACTAACAAACTCATGATGCATGACACTTAATCACTTAAGAGGAAGAGTGTATGAAATATATTTTGCACTACTTAATAATTCAGCTAATTTACTTCATCAAGAGATTAAGACTCCTCACTAAGCAGAGCAGCTGCTGTCCCACAGGAGGAAGCTTCAAACTTTTGCTCTTCATCACATAGTGAATCACAGGGCACCATCATCTTTAATTACCTGTGATTAGTCATATGACCACAACCCATGACATTAATATCCAATCAGAACCACGTTTTACTTGCATCAAACAGCTGATGAATAAACTATCTATAAGCAATACATTCTGCCCTGGAACGACAAAAACAAAAAGTAACCAAAAAATAATAATACCAAGTGAACAAACAGAAAGAAAAATATGTTTCAATCAATATCTAACAATAAAATATTTAATGCACTTGGTTAGGCAGATCTCAGACTTACTCGCTTAATAAACCCCAATGTGCCAAACATCGTCCAATATGCAAAAAAGTTACACAACTATGATACACCATATACAAAATAAAGAGAAATCTTCAATAAGGAGGTGCCTGCATTATTAAAATTAATATATATTAATAATAAATAGGATGAATGTTAAATGACCCACAGCTTAAGGCACAACAGCACGAAAAATAAAAATACACAGAGAGCCCAAAATGATCCGACACAGAAGCACAAAGAATCATGAAAAAGGACGAAGAAGAAGATGTTTCATTTTCCGAGGAAGGGCGGCGTGTTGAAAAGGGTGCAAATGTTGCACACTATTAAGATGCAGTAAATAAGGTTGTGAGCTGTTGATCTTTTTTCTGTGTTTATATTTTGTTTGGTCTGCCACGTGCCCCACATAGTGGTGAGGATGTGTGTCGATTTTTTGTTGTTGTAGTTTTTTTAATTTTGTTTTTTTTGGGGTTTTTTTACGTGTAGCTCAGTCATTTCCTTTTTCCGTTTTAATTGCTCTGAGAAAACAAGCATTTCTGTACACGAATGTTTTTTGTCTCAGTGTGTAATGCCAAACCTGTAAGGGTGAAACCGGGGAAACCAAAGGTGACAGTTGTGCGCTCACCCTACACAAATGTGTAAAAAGTAAGCAAACATTTTTATTGTTATTAACAAGCAATGGGTGGGTACTTTCTAGCCTACTGTCTACCCACTCATCTGTGTGTTCAATAAGCCCTCCAAACCCCTCCAATCCTCAGACTGAGACTGTAAACATTGTCTCAGTACATGACAAATATAACCACAGAAAATTCTAGCATGCATCACTAAACCAGCGTCTCTGCTGTGCAGAGTCATCAGTATCGAGACAGGAAGTTCACCAAAAGCAGTTTGTGCATGCGGAAACAGTTACAGCTAAGATGTCTCTGCTCTCTTTGTATGTCAGAGCTGCAGGTCTGTGTGATGGCTTTTACTGTACACACAAACACACAGCAACCACAGGGCATTAAAAAAAGCATATGTAGTCACGAAAACTATGCATAATTGCAACAAACATACACACTCAGAGTGCTGCTGTCATAAAAGTGCAAAAACAAACAGATGCAAAAGTGATCAGTGAACTCAACACGCATCAGGACAGTTGACTGTGATCAAACAATATCCTCAACACATTTGCATTTGTTCTGCTTATCTCCTGCTATCTGCAAATTAGCAGGATTTGCTGCAGCTCTCCTCTCACAATTTAACCAATTGATTTCTGTCCCCACACTGGACATTTCGGGGTAAGTCAGGGGTACCTACTCCAGAGTAAATATGTCTTCTCCCCCTGAAAATGGCTTTGACAGAAACCCTACAGGAAAGGATCTTAAGTGGGATACAAGGGTTAGACTACCCAAAAAATGAAAACACAGTTCACGATCATTCAGCCAGCAGATGGACATGCTGCTTGCAACATATTCACCAAGAAGGAACATGGAGGCTAACTTGTTGCTCAGTTTCAGCTCTACAAATAGATGACAAGAGGACTTAACCAGAGTCCAGTAGTCCTCAGACAGTGAGGTGCAACATGGAAGGACCTCATGCTCTGCTGCTGTTTGGGCCATGGAGTGAATTACAGCACTGGATTAGAGCACTGGGCACTGGAGTGGATAGAAGCTTGAGGACTGTATTGTCCAGAAACACTGGATCCATGCCAGCCCCAGCCAGAGGCCATCATCCACACACTTCTGTTCTGGTTCAGCTGAGAAGCCAAAGCAAGAATGGGCTCCAGATGAAAGAAGAATTGATCCTTGTAGTTCTTTTAGCCTCTACCAATACAACATCAGTGAAGCCAGTAAGAAGTTCACATGTCTGCTTAAGTTCCAGTGTGTAAATTCTCCTTTAGAAGAGCCTCGGCACACAACAGGCATCATTGACAAGTGTTTTCATTGTGTTTGAGGCGATTCAGAAGAATCAATGAATGAATAAGCTGATCCAAAGTTTGCCAACTATTTTGAAATGAGGTCAGCGTGTAGAAAATGTAGAAAATAAACTGCCTGAAAGAGACCAGTGAGAGCAATATGAAGGCTGAGCTTTTGGGTGACATGGATAACTTGCACGTGCTCTGTAGTCGTTATTTGAAACGTAATATGAGCATCCGCCACATTGACAGCGTGACAGGACGAAGTGTAGCAGGTCCAGTTTAACACTAATTAGGAGCTGCAGTGTGTAACTTTGCATTAAAGCACTAATTAGTTAATTTGGTAAATGGACTGACCTTTACCAACATTTGTGACATTTTGTCTTTTTTACCTCAAAGAACACTCAAAGTGCTATTTTTACTACAAGCCTTATTCACATTAATACGGCACTTTATTCTGTCTTCAAGCACTTTTTAAACATTATGCACACATTTGCACTCCAATAGATGCATCGGGGCAAGTTGGTGATGGATACCAAGTTGTCCAAGGACCTGTGGATCCAGCCCAAACTGCAGTTGGGGTTTTTCTTTCATTTATTAACACTGTTCATAGAGTTCATTTTTTTCAAGGAAAAGTCAGTGATCACTCCTATCAAGTTTTACTATTACACTGTTTGGAGATTTCCCCAAGAGAACCTGTACAAATTTGGTGGAAACAGAAACGGTTCCCATGACAGCGTCATGGTTCCCCTAAACTCTGTCACCACTGTCCCATAGAAAATACAGACAGAATTTTCATGAACAGTTTCACAGTTTTATTGCTGATTTAACTCTTAACATTTGATGAGACTCATCCAGTCATGCAGCATTTTGCTTTAATGACAATCAGCTTTGACTGGAGGCTTCTAAATCTAGTGGTTATGAGTCAGAAGGCCAAAATAATAGTAGGCTTGATAGAAATCCTTCCCAGATACAAAGAAAACCAGACAGTGGTACCATAGAGAGAAAAGGGATATCCCTACTTACACATCAAAGCGAAGGTTCTGCTTTTCTTCAAAGAAGAAATCAAGGACAAACTTCCTGACAAAGTCAGGGTTCAGTGTGTTATCGATCACCTCTGTCCGACCAAACTAGAGGAAAGACACAGACAAGAGAGACATAGAGGACAACAAAGTCAACAGCTGACTAATCAATCTGTTTTTAGTGAGAGTGAAAAGCACCAAATACTGTAAGCATGTTACTCAGCTGCTGCATTGCTTCATTCACCGGCTTTTTCATGGCTTTACTTGACAAGAAACCCTACCAGACAATGCTCTACTTGAAGTCAGTCTTACAGATGCCATCGTCCCACAAGTCTGTTTCCAAAAAGCTTGGGGCATTGTGTGAAATGCACGTACTAGAATGCAATAATTTGCAAATCATTTAAAGACAATTTTTAAATAAAGAGGAAACAAATCAAGAACTATCAAATATTGAAACCCAGAAATTTTACTGATTTTTTTGAAACTTACATATACTCGAATTACATGCCAGCAAAAAAATATACTGCTCAGACAAATTAAAAGAACCCTTTTTAATCAGAGTTTAGCATCAAGTCAATTAAACCTCTGAGATATTGATCTGGCCAGTAAGTAGCAGAGGGGGTTGTTAATAAGTATTAGCTGCTTTGGTGTTAATGAAATTAACAACAGGTGAACAACACAATGAGACAAGTCCCAAAAAAGGAATGGTTTTACACGTGGAGGCCACTGACATTGTTTTCTGACTGCTGTTTCATTCGTTTTGCATGTGGCTGGGGTCAGTGTTGCTACTCCCTGCCAGCACACACAGGTGGGCCCCATATAGGATAAGTAAGGGCACACATTATGAGCCCCATACGGGTTTGTCCGCAGTTTCCATGGTGGCCCTACATGGATTTGCCCAGATAGATATTAAAAATGTGCTCATTCGGACCCAGATGGTCCATCTGGGTCCATGCATCTGGACCCAGATGATAAAATAAGCATGACATCAGACACACCAGAGGTAGCAGACCTCAGTCATTGGTAAATTATTGTGAGTTTCCTGGGAACAGGAATAGCCTGACTACTAATTTGAGCAATTAGTGGAGAACTCGCTCCACGTGTCGTGCCAGGG